>QANY01000445.1:727930-858975 GCA_003255025.1 Datisca glomerata
CCCCCCCCCCCCCCCCCCCCCCCCTTTGTTATGTTTAATACAACACAAATAACACCATTAGTTTTAGTTTCAAAAAAAGAAAAAAAAACAATTGATTTTGACAAAGAAATTGTAGTTTACCCTAATTATACAGACAACCCTATAGTTTTAATACTTATTCAAAATTTTCTCACATTTAGTAAAGGTCAAATACTATATAAATTAAGTATTATTTGTAATATCTTTAAGAGAGAAAAATTCAATGGTACTATGAATAAAGTACATAGAAGATGATCTATCTTTGAATTACACCATAAGAGACTCGTGTGCGATGATTCAAGCGTGAATCATCCTCAATAACACTGGTACCTCGTCAAATATCATGGCTTGACCCCTTTAATAATAGTTGATTCCATAAATTATCCTTTAATAATAGTTGATTTCATAAATTCTTGGGGGATATTTCTATGAAAAAATGACAAAATGTTCAGATGTATCTAATAAAAAATCATTCTCTTTACTTCTACTATTTAATCTCAACTATATTAAAAGGGACTTGCGGGATAAACTTTTGATTTCTCATTTTACCTTTTAAACCTCACTAAATATAGTATAAGATTAAGTTTTTTTATTTAATTCATTTTTAATTTTATTCACTAATTGTTCTTTTACTAATTCTTTATAAAATTTAACATTTTATTACTATTATGTTATTATGAATATGAAAAATCATGTATAAGATTTTAGAGATCCTTACATCATAAATATGATTTCAGTCAATAACAATGAGTTATTATATATGTAAATTTTTTTGTTGTTTAATTGAATCATTGTTCGAGACCCAAGATTTTATTTTTTACTTTTTATAATAAATATAATAATTTTCTATGTTCATTATCCGTGGTAAAATAGTTCGTCATATTTAATTTTCTTTTTTCAAATTATTATTTTAGTTTCTTTTCATCTTGTGTTACTATATAAATTTGTTAGAATGGTGCGTTCTTTAATTAAAAAATTCTTATAGATAATTTATCATCTTAAGATGATGCATGACTTATTCAAGTTTTCTTTTATTTCTAATAGTTTTATTATAAATATATCATCTTCAGGTGATGCACGATATATTCAAATTTATTTTCATTCGCAATAGTATAATTGTGAATACGAGAAAATTACCATTAATATTTTCTTTTGTTTTAGATTTACAGCATTTTGAAAGCTAACATTGTATTTATTTCAACGTTAATAATAATATTAAACTTTAGTATATAATTTTAAAAATATTCAACGTGTGCGAAGCACTTGTTTTTTGACTAGTAATATGATGTAATTACAAAAAATAATGAGAAAAGCAAAAGTTTTGTTTAATAAACTAATTTCACTCTAAATAAGAATGTTGAGCTGATATGGTGATACAAGAAATTATATATCTATTTTATTGGACAAATGGGAATTATGTTTACTTCAATAAATCGCAATATTCATGATGTTTTTCCGGAACTCCAATATTCTTTATTTATACATCACCAACTGATCGTAAATAGAGTTGAAAGAATAATTAACAAATTATTACTGGTTAAAAAGAGTGACTCATTTTAAAGGCTGATTAACTTGTTAATTATTATTGGTTAAAAGGCTAATTAACAAAATGAAAGAATAAAAACTAGTCCAAATAATTTAACAAGATTTAAATAATGTGAGATTGTTATTTAATTAAGTTAAATAATCTTAGTATATCATATAAGAATACTCAAAACGAAAAGAAGAAAATGTAGAAAATAAATTTACCTACCCCATAAGCCTATTTCTAATAGGCTATATAGATAAATAGATTGACTTGTTCTTAATTGCACTTAATAAACCACTAAATTAGTTTTAACTTGAATTATTTTCAATTTTTCCAAATTGTGGAGCAAACCAAAACAAATTATATATCATCTCTGCCAACCAAAACAAATATATCAAGAAATGGAGAGTTGTCCTCAAAATCAATAGGGGGAAAACCAGTGACAATCACTGTTAAAAAGAATATAAATAGCTTAAAAAGAATACAACAAATACAAACTACAAAATCTTTTTGTGTAATGGGGATCTCTAAGTCAGATTAAAAGGCAAAATTAATTAATCTCATCTGCAATCTGCACCCACTGCTTCAATGATGGATTTGTACCCATCCCTCTCTAAGCATTCAGCTAGCTCCACCTAAGAATGGGGGAAGAACAAAAATGAGAATTGATAATCAAGTCAACAAGATTGGCCAAGAAAAAAGTTCCAAATTTTCCACAGGAAAAAAATGAAGCATGAATGAAAAGTGTAAATAAAATAAAATATTTTAAGACACGGAAAATTATTATAGCGAGTACTGAACATTCAGTATTTCATAAGTATTTTGAGTCATTTAAACCGTTTTCTCAGAAATTATTTTGAGTCGTTTAAACTGTTTTCTCAGAAATTCGAGTCACTCGTAAACAGCAAACATTCAGAAGTATGTGTCAGTCTAGTACATAAGAGAACAACCACCCGTGATACACAACTCGGTGGAAGGCCACACCAAACTCATAATGAAGGTATCAGAATAGTACCTTGATCTGGGGAATTAAGGCTGGGCCTCCATATGCAAATCCAGTATA
This sequence comes from Datisca glomerata, assembly GCA_003255025.1. Classification (NCBI taxonomy): domain Eukaryota; kingdom Viridiplantae; phylum Streptophyta; class Magnoliopsida; order Cucurbitales; family Datiscaceae; genus Datisca; species Datisca glomerata. The sequence goes on from QANY01000445.1 coordinate 730,540, forward strand.
AAGCTGAACAAGTGTAGCTCCAGCTCTGATTTTTTTATACGCATCCTCACCACTGAATATCATATGGTAGACAAGCAGTGCTTAGCTAAGGATTTCTCGTAAAATTAGTTGCTAATCGATAAAAGAAATGAGATTTGATGCTTTGATAACCTTTACCTGCTAATGCCTCCACATCCAATTAAAGGAATCTTTCCCTGCAATGGATTAGTGGTCAAAATCTCAAGCATAATATGCCGATGAATAACTAAACATGAAATTATATCAAAACAAAAGGTAGGACTGGTCTTATGCTCTCCATCTTCTGCCAACAAAGTCATCCACAATAAAGTAAACGGTCGAGCAACTGAAGGAGTAACAAGTCGCAAGAATTGCCTGCATACCCTCGTCAAAATATACATATCCTTCAAGATATTGGTGGAAAGATTAAAGAGAGGCTTCCCACTCAACCCTCCAGCTTCTGCAGCCACTGGGTTTCTACTAACAGGAACTGGTCTTGAAACGGTTGTATTTGATATGATCTAGAACCAAAAGTAAAAGACATTAAGATTATAGACTGTAATACAGAGGATAACATTGCCAGCAGTAAAACTGTTAGTAAAATCATTAGGCAACGTTCCGTCACAATAAGCCAATAAGAAAACTCCCGAGTAGTGTGAATCCTGGTAAAAATTGGAACTTGCTGCTACGGTGTAAAAGACTGCAATATGCGTGTAGTGTGCATGGGAACATATGGTTGAGAAGCTGTCACCATACTTGAGAGTTTGCCATTATCATATGGGAACATTACGGAACATTAGGTGGAACCGGTACTTTAGTTATAAATAATAAATTCATCAAATAACACAGGCAATAGGGTGCTCCAAAGTAAGCTTAGTCAAACCATCACTTTCAAGGTATTAATCCCTATAACTAAAAGAGTTCTCAGATTGATCAATTCGTATGTTAAACTGTAACCAACGAAGCAAACAATCAAATATAACAGATGCTCCCTGCCAAGGTTGTGTTGGAACCTAATACCGCCTTTTCGATAGTGGCAAGAAAACAATTCATCACAGACAAAACACTTCAACCAAATATTTAACCATCAACACAGGAAAGAACAAAATAACACAAGCACAATGACATGAAGTGTGTCCGCATAATTGTATACTATAGTTAGTAAATAAAAAAATGAAGTGTTCTAATTGTGCCGGGTTGTTCATCAATTTAAGGAAATAAATGTTGATTCAATGGTAACAGTGAAGTATGTGAGAAGAATACCAATCCATCCAAGCGAAGAGCAAGAGCAACCTATAACCGAAAGAGGGAACAATAAGAAAACTATATGGGGTAGAATTAAAGCACGAACGAGTGAATACTTAATATGAGCCTAAGCATACAGCTGCAATATCTTCAAGATCTTCTTTAGACAAGTCTGGAGCAATTTTCACAAGCAATGGAGGCGGTCCCTCCTCACCCCACTGCATCTCATCACGAGCAGCTTGAACCTTAACGAAAATAAAATGAGTCATGGTCAAATTCCTCAACCAATTTAATTTTCTAAAAGCCCAGTGTTCCCTACCTTTTTTACAAGGTCCTTCAACTGCTTTCTTCCCTGAAGCATACGCAATCCAGGGGTATTGGGTGATGAAACATTGATTACCTACAAATGGGTACCTTTCTAGATTAATTTAAGCACAGTTCAAACTTGAGAACTATATATTGGTGTTTTACTATATCCAGAAAATGATTTGAAGTCGAATGAGACAGATAAAAACCAACTACCAACATATCAAAGGATGCTTAACTTTTATGCACTTACATACTAACTAACAACACATATATAATATAACATACTTTTCTCAGATAAATTCCGAAACCTGACCGTCATTATGATTTCTAGTAACAAACTCACGACCTAACCCTCCAAAATACCATTGTACTCAGAAGCAACGGCAACCATGTCATACATAATGGACACATACATACACAGTGAACATCTTCTAATCTGCATTATACATATGAAGTGTCGCATCTGCAGAATCTAAAGAAATCGTGACAAAATGGAAATAAGACTACCAAGTAGTCAGCATACTGAGACAGCGTATGAACCCCTTGCACATAGTCTGCCGCAGCATCTTCACTATTCTTATTCTTTCCAAGATTGACGCCAAGAATGCCAGGACCAGCTTTACCACCAGGTGTGTCGTCATCACTAGAAGGTGAAGTGCTAGAAGTTTCATCCAACTTTCTTTTACCATGCTGGGCACCTAACCTCTTTGCAACAGCAACAATTCCCTCGCTATTGAAGCCACATCGATTGATGATTGCTCTGGACACAAAGTCAATTAAATCAAGAGAATATGGATCAGAGAAAAGATTTGCATAATCAAACTATACAAATTTAATTCACAGATGGAAAAACGCTCTCTAATTTTAAAATAGAGAGTAAAGGGATAAACCTAGATAAACAAAAAAAAAACAGAAAAGATAATGGTATTGAGTCATTGACTTAACAACGTCCTGTGCCCATGGTAAACAAGCAGAATAAATAAGAACGAAAGTAGACATAAATCATACCCTTCACTGCGCAATCGAAATATCCGCGGCTTTGGATTACCCTCCTGTGGAACAGGCGTCACAGAACCAACTTCTACAAAACCAAAGCCTAACCCAAGCAAACCATCAACAGCCTCTGCATTTTTATCAAAACCAGCAGCAAGACCTATCGGGTTTGAAAATTTCCTTCCCCAAACTTCCAGCCCCAAAACTAATGGATCAGGCCTCTTCTCTCTTGGAACCCAACCACGAGCTGCAGCTGAGACACCTAACTTGTGAGCAAACTCCGGATCAAGAAGTGCAAAGAAAGGATTCACAAGTTTTGTTGCTGAGAATAGCCAACCACTGCAGAGATTTGATGACCAGAATACCAGATATTAACAAGACAATTTTATAACACTCAACATTTAACTGATGCAATATTCGGTCATCCTGTTTATTATTTCTATAAATTTTGAGTATGGTTTAGTTAAAACAACATGCATTGCCATATTTAAGCCTTCAACTTCTACCACTAATATTGAACCTGGAGAATGTAGTAGCATAGGCAGAGACCATTAAGCAAGAAAAATTATTCTTCATAAGACACAAATCTTTATTACCAGATAACAAGTCCAAATTATTTTGAAAAAGTCACCTACTTTTTCCATGTTGCTTAATGATGAATATTTCAATGAAGTGATGATGAATATTTCATACACTTATTAGTAAAGATAACCAATCTTTTTTCCCAATTGCTGCATTTGCATACAAACAAAATCAGCAGTCATTCGTTCAGCCACCAAATTCACAAACACAATTTCATGGTCTCAATCGAAGGTAGATGAAGTACCAGAATGTTGCTTCATCCACGGTGCTCACATAAGCTCCTCCGGCTATAATTAAACCTATGGTGGCTCCTGTTAATAGCCTTCCCTACAATTCAAAAAAATAACCTAATGTCATGTTTCAGAAACTCGTACATACTCCACTTGTTACAAGCATCCTAAAGCACATAACGTAAACAACAAGTAGAAGGCAAGGGAAGGCACTGTCAACGCCAAAATCTGAGTAGTACTATCCCTTCATCTGGAGACGACAAAACTAACAACTAAGTCATAACTATAAGGGAGAACTACAAAACAACATGGTACTGCTTCAATCACTTAAAGCTCTTCATGGTTATAGTAGCTATAAGTAAAACGTCGCTTTGCTTCCAGAGAGGCGATTAGTTTTCCACAATTTTATACCCTTTCGTGAAGTTTTAATGAGAATTTGAGCTTCAGCAAGCTAAAAGTACAAACATTATGTACAGTACATATGACCTGTTTGCAAAAGTATGCAATTTAACAAGGCGCTGTCCAGCATTCTGCAAGCAATCCCGCACATTGCATGCCGATTATAAGCGAAATTCAAATTCAAATGCCACCCAGAAGATTTAAAAAACAAAAAACAGGTCCCCACTTTGAAAGTTAAATTTTACTGGTTCAAGCATCATTCAAACCGAATCTACAGTAAATACTTCCGTTAAGTTGAACGTGTATTATTCGAACCAATGCGACCTTCACAAAAAACTATCCGCAAAATTGTTTACCGTGTGCATGACAAAAACTTCTCTTTTCTTCAACTTATTACGAATTGAGAGAGAGAGTAGAGAGAGTACATACTTTCTTAGGAGAGTGAGGAATCTTTTGAGAAACTTCAGCAGCAGAAGAGCAATGTCTAGCGCCTTGAAGAGGAGTTGAAACTACTTTTTTGTAAAATAATCCCCTTATTGTTTTTGTTGAAGCTCTTGCCGCCATGAATAAATATAACTGAAAAAAAAACAAATCAATCGAGGAACCCTTCGTCTAGTCTTTTCTGAATTTGTTAGAACCGGTGATCCAGAGAGAGAGAGAGGTTAGGAGAGGATTTAGTAGAGAGAGAGAGAGAGAGAGAGAGAGAGAGAGAGAGAGAGAGACTGTGAGTGTCTTTGGCGGAGGATGGTCTGCGAGGAACCCTGATTATTCGCGCCTACAAACGGTGAAGGTTGCTTAACAAAAACTCTGCCCGAAACCCATTAACCCGCCGTTGATTCGGGTTTGTAGCTCGTTTGGATTCTCCCATGGGTCTACTCGTGCTTTACCACTTTACCCTTGATTAAAGCTTTTGGCGTTGCACGTTGTAAATGGAGTAAGACCTCGACGTCAGTGTGAATACTGGTGTGTGTCTAGTCTCAGACTCTAAATTAACAGTAAGTGCCTAGAATATGAAGGTTGAGATTTGAAGGGTGTAACACCAACATTTAGAGCATACTTGTAAAAGGTGATAAAATGTTATTGGGAGGAATTTATAGAGAATTCTCAAGTTTAATGAGATTGTAGATCCTGAAAAATAAGAGAGAAAATCTCTTTTATAGAGAGCTTCCAGGCGCCCAATTTCAACCAATCTAGTGATTGGTTGGTAGTGGATCTTACGTTATCTTTTCCCATCAAATTTGTTGATGTGGCAATCTTCAGTTATCGCTAATAATACCCTTATTCGTGTGGGTCAGGGTATCTATGTGGAAAGATTCTCGTGTGCGCCGTTTATAACGCCGCGCCATATAACATTATAATGACCAAAGATTTGGGAAAATTACCGAGAACGTGCCACTTCGGTGAAAGGGTGACCTAAAAACCTGGGACTCTTCTCAAAGTGGGAAAATGACACATCTAGGGCACTCAAAACAACCAATCCTCTAGATTACAGTCCACATAAACATTTCCAGGCAAGGGACCTACTTAAGTATTTCTCACTTAACTTAGTGGTTATAAATATATGAATAAATACATCGAAAGAGTATATTATATGATATGTGAATATGTGAGTCGATCGTTGCTTCAGTGTAGACAGTCACATTACAAAGTCTAAGACGACACTTGACAATAGTGCGCAGGAGCAATCATGTGTCATTGTCGCAAGTCAAAGTCATAACACTTAACCTTGAAAGAAATGGTCGTTGAAAAAGATAGCACCCTAAGGGGTCCTCGAAGAATCATGTACACACTTGCAATAAGTAAAATGTAATGAGACAATGGAACTAATAATGCATAAATTCACACTAACGTAATGATTATGTTCATAGTTTGGCAAGAAAGGTTATAAAAAATTCATCTTGGATACTGTGAAGGAATTTCTTCCCCTACAAAATTCATGAACAAAATATGTATAAGAAAATGAGAGTTGAAAGAAGAAAGTGTAATCGTGTATACTATATTCAGTTGGAATCATCTTTGCTTAATACATATTGAGGTATTTATAGGCTTTCTCCTCCTTGAGCGTTTACAACCATTTAATTAGATTTAATTAATATTTAATGATATTATAGTCATTTGATCAAATCGTGGAGAAATGAGTAATTGTTGCTATCAAATCTGATTCTCTTTTGATTGTTATGTCATCTATGTTGACTTTATCTTTGTTTGCACGCATCCATGTCATCCTTTCACTTTGCTTTCTGCCACATTGGTAATCCACTAGTGTATGGATTAACCAACCTCATACATTTGCCCTTCTTGTCCTTAATGTTTTAATTCATAGTATACTTGTGGTGGGTGACATCATGAATTTCATCGTTACTTTCCATTTTGCACTGTTTCACCCTTCTGCACACTATCATTAGGTTTCTTGAATGAAAAGAGATGTCTGCACCCGTTCGGCTTCTGTCTGCGCTTCGACAAATGTCATTATGCCACGTGTTTGTACTTATTCGCTTTCTGTCTTCGTGCACCATTTCCATTTTGACAGTTATTACTTTTACCCTTCAAATATGTCATTTGACATTCGTTGAGGTAATATTCAAAGATTTTTACCTTATTCTCTTCCAGCGCGTACTTTCTCTCCAGTGAGTTTTCTCTTTCTTCTTCCTTCGTCTTCACACTTTCTTTAATGGTGTCTTCCTTATCCCCTATTGTTCATAGGATTAGAAACAGAGAAGAATTTAATCATTTCATCTCTCGTTACTGTAGAGCTTTTTCCGATGGGGTTGACTGCTCGTACTTTGACGGTGACCTTGTCAGTCCATCTTCCTTCCCTGGAATTTTAAATTTCAGAACCACGTACATAGCTTTAGGCTTCCGTTTTCTTATTTTTCCTCTCTTTCAGTAATTTTTCCATTACCATGATATTTCTCACACTCAGTATACTTCAAACACATATATGATTAAGTTGGGTTTTGAATCCTTGAACCGTTTGTTCGGTTTAGAGTTAGGTTTGAATGAGTTTCATCTTTTATACTCAATTAGAGAGAAAATGGCCACCACTACACTGCCCCGTGCAGTGGTATTATAGGCGGTCCGTTGATTCTAGATTTGCCCAAGGGTGATAAGTGGCGGAACGCTGAGGTATTCCATGACTTTGGTGATTGGAGAGGTGGCGGTCACTCCCTCATCCCTACTGAATGGAGGTCGTCTAGTGAGTGTCTTTTCCCATTTCCTTTCCTTTTATTTTTATTCTTGCATATTTATTCATCTAGTTGTTTCTTGATTTCTTTCTTGTAGACAAACGCAAAAATGTCCTTCCGTTCGAGACTCTAGACGATAGAGACAAGATTAGAGACTGTATATAGTGTTAGCACTCGAGACTGGAAGTGGGTTCTAGACCCTGAGCGGCATATTTCTTTCCATGTCCAGCCTCCCCTGAGACCTTTGACCCCTTCTACTGTTCTTCCTAGGCCTCAGGTTCAGCGTGTTATCATTAAAAGGCAACATTCTTTGCCTTCTTCCTCTAGTTCTTCTTCTTCTACTTCTATTTCCATTCGAGAGGCTTTTGAAATGAGGCCTATAGAGCTTTCTTTGTATCATTCCTCTTCGCGCGGCATGCGCCAACAGCTGGATATTGAGTCATCGCCAGTAGTTTCCTATTCGTCCTTCTCTTTAAATTTCTTCTCCCCTTCTTACTCCAGCCGTTTCACTCCCCATTCGACTTGATCCTATTGGATTGATAGGGTTTATCCCAGTTGGGTCTTCTTTTCTCGACTTTGGGCTACATTTGATGCCCTTCCCTAGACCTTATTTCCTCCAGGCTCTGACCTAAGGATTCCTTTTGAAGTTAATCTAACGGTGGATCGTGAATCATCTCATCAGACTATGAGTCACCTTCAACGCTCAGCCAATTCTGACCAGTTGGCTGATGAGTCAGTTGAGGCCATCCAGAAAGGCATTAATCATTGCCTTCTTCAGGTAAAATTCTACATATTTTTATTTTATGTATTTTTTCATTTTTCATATTATTTCTAACTTGCTATTTTTGCTTTTCTTTCAGACTACTCTTTATCATAACGCTATTGCCGCCAAGCTTAACAAAATTGGTGGTGAGATGGTTAGGCACGAGCAAGAAGCGTCTAACCTTAAGCATAAGATGATCGTCAAATATGTGAAAATTGGTGTGCTGAAGAGTGTAACTGAAGCCTCAAGGCTTTTGATTGAGGAGTTGCGGGCTAAAGCTGACATGCGCGTATCGGAAACTACTCGTGAACTCACAAAGCGGTTTGAGGCTTCTGCTGCTGAATCTTTACAGAAGAGGGATGAGGAAGCCTATGAGCAGTACACTGCTCAATTCAGACTATTGGAGAATACCGCTTACACCATCGGTTATCTCGATGGTGTTTCACGAGCGCCTCCACGGTTTGAATTGACTAAGGAAATTCCTCCTCCAGTTGATTAGAATGTTGAAGGTGATGCTGCTGCTACCTCTAAATTTGCTGTCAATGTGTCAGTAAGGAAATTGTCGCCGAACTGACATAGGCCATATGACATGTCAGCAGATCATATCCAGCTCGACTAGTTTTCTTTTCTTTTTTGTAATCTTTTATTTTCTCCTGTACTTTTTTAATTTTCAATGAATGAAATGTCTTCTCTTTAGAAAATTTAGTATCACTTCTCCTTTCTTTTACAGCTTAAATCCTTTCTTAAGGAACTTTCACTTAATATTGCTTAGTAGTCATTTTGAACACTTAGGCAAAACTTTCTCCAATTTTCACCTTCGGCTGCCATTTGACTAACTTAAGCAAAATTTCTTTAACTTTTTTCCTTAAGCAGCCGATTGGTATACTTAGGCATTTTTATCCGAAATCTGCCTTAAGTGGCCGCTTGACAACATTTTCTTCAATTTTTGCCTTTAAGTGGTCGTTTAGCCCACTTAGGCTATTTCTTTTAATTTTGTGTCTTAAGCGGCCGCTTGGCACACTTAAGACTTTTTGCCATGATGTATGTCTTACATGACCGCCTGGCATACTTAAACTTTTTTTCATGATTTGTGTCTTAAGAGGCCGCATGATACACTTAGACTTTTTTTCATGCTTTGTGTTTTAAGTGGCCGCTCGACACGCTTAGACTTTTTTTCATGTTGTTTGTCTTAAGCGGTCGCTTGGCACGCTCAGACCTTTTTTCAAGTTGTGTGTCTTAAGCGGCCGCTTTGCACATATAGACTTTTTTTCCATGATTTGTGTCTTAAGCGGCCGCTTGGTACACTTAAACTTTTTTCTATGCTTTGTGTGCACTCCCTCCTTGCGGGATTCATGATTATTTATCATAAAAACATAAAAAAATAAAAAACTTGAAGACACGGATTTTACGTGGAAAACCCTTTAATAGGGCAAGACTATGAAGTAAAGATATTCTCATTAAAATAACTAACGAATTGACTTATACATAGTATTTTCTCTCATGTAGAGTATTCCAGGATTTGGGAAGATATATACCTTCACTATTGGTTAGCCAATATGATCATTTGCCTTTCATTGCTCGAATGATATACGACCCTTACTAATTTGGTATTATTTTCCTTCATCTGTTTGCATGATTCTGCTGAGAACTAACTCATCAGGTTGGAAACCCCTCATTTTTGTCGGCTTAGATAAATAAGCTCGTCTTCGTTGATTATAGTTACCCAATATGATGAGGGTCGTCTCCATCTTTTCTTCCAACAGATTTAACATTTTTCCAAAAGTTGGAAATCTTTTTCCTGATTGATTACTAACGTTGTAGTTGGGCATCCAATTTTTATCGGGACGATGGATTCTGTTCTGAATGCTAATGCAAATAGAGTCTGCCCAGTTGGCTCACGCAGAGTTGTCCGGTAAGCCCAAAGAATCAAAGGTAGTTCCTTAACCCATTTCCCTTTTACAACTTCTAATCCTTTTTAACCCTTTGACAATGGTACGGTTTAACCTTTCTGCTAAGCCATTTCCTTGCGGATAATACGGGGTTGAATGCAAATTCTTGATCAACAATCCTTCGCAAAAATCTTTTGATTAGTTTTTCGATGAATTGTGTTCCATTATTTGAAATGATGATTTTTGGGATTCCGTACATGCACGCAATTCCTTTTCATATGAAGCTTCTAACCTTTTTCTTCTCGTATTCTTATGAGTGCAACTGCTTCCATCCATTTTGTGAAGTAGTTCGTTGCCACCAGAAAATACTTTTTTTTTGCTGAAGCCATGGGCAACGGTCCCACTATATCAAGCCCCCATTGCGTGAACGGTCAGGGACAAACCAAAGTTCACAATGACTCTGGAGCCATCCGAGGAATAGGAGCGAACCTTTGGCACGTATCACATCTTTTTGCATATTTTTTCACATGCGTTTGCATTCTAGGCTAGTAGTATCCTCCATTCAGAATTTTATGTGCTAAGATTTTTCCTCCTATGTGACTTCCACAAAACCCTTCATGAATTTCAATGAAAGATATAGTCAGTTTTTGTCGAGTTGAGGCATTTTAAATAAGGTCCTAAAAAAGCTCTCCTATAGAGCTTGTTGTTGATCAGAGTATATCTGACCCCTTGTTGACTCAACTTTTGTGCTTCCAATCTATCTTCTGGAAGTTTGCCGCTTTCCAGGTACTGAATAATTGGGTCCATCCAACTTAGTTCTACAGATTCTATATTCCGTTGGGATATTCCTTTTTCCATGATTACTTATGGATGGCCCTAAAGTTACTAGCGCATTTGCATGTGTGATTTTCTCATCTTAGGATTTTTTTTATATGATATTCCTCCAGTTGCTTTAATATCTGCTTCACACATTGAAGAAATTTTGACATTCTCTCTGTTTGGGGTTATGCCCTTAAAGCATATGTATTGACATTTTGATATGAAATTTAAAGAGGATTACACTTTTCTTACAATTCTTTTAAATTATTGTTGAATAATTTATATAAATATCTAAAAATTTCATATTCATCGATGAGACTATGATCTTGTATTAGTACGGGAGGATTAAGATCCTAGATAATAAATAAAATAGTCAGCAACATATTAAAGTATAGAATCTTTAATGAATGATTACTAGTATGGTTCACTAAGCATTATGAATGCACGCGATCTAGATTTGGATCATTGATGTGGACATCTTAGTGAATGTACTTTATATAATAAGATTATATATGACAAGACCGATGTGAATTGATATCTTTATTAGCGTGCCGTTTATCATAAAGATTTAATACATATCAATTCGATGAACATATGTAGATCAACCTGAATACTGAGTAGTCACGAACTCCTATGCATGTGTACTGAATCTTTTGATTCACTCGTTGAGGTCTGTTTATTAACCAGGCTAGTGACTTTGTTTTGGAGATTCAGTGATGTGGATGGCTGGGGACATAATCTTACAAGATTTAGAATCTAAGCTTTTCTAACGATAGTATATTGGTTCCCTTAAACGTTAATTCTAGAACTTAATGGTTATTGAGCTCAAATTTATAATAAGATTATAAATCAGTCACTCGCTAGTGGATTAATGGTACTTAAGGATCAAGAGGTAATTAGAAGGATAAAATGATAATTTTGACCAGTTCTAATTTACAAACCAATAATTAGATGACAGAACTACATGAAATGATCATGACAGTGGACTACATGAGAATACTCTGTAAATACATTCTATAATCTCAAAGAGTGCAATTTCATATTTATAGTGGAGTAATAATAAAATTAATAAATAAGATTATTTAATTAAAGAGTTTAATTAATAATCTGATTTGTTGGAGTTTAGAATTATAGGTTCATAGTCCTCAAGTCACATTTATACTATGTTGTCTAGTATGTGAATATATCAGTACATGAGAAAATGAGTGACTTGCAAAATGAATTTTTATTCTTAGTCAAGTACATAACTATGAGATAATTATGTGTGATTAATTAATTAAAAATTAATTAATTGAATTATTTATATATTTAAATATAATTTTTAGAAATTANAGTTAATTGAGAGGGATAATAAGATATATTAATTTTGAATTAACTGATATCTAAATAATTATCTGATTAAAATAAATATATAATTCACAGTAATTGTCACATGTCAATCACTGATAGGGTATCATAAATTGACATGGACTACCGTGGTGTCATATGACACTCCAGTTGTGCACAATTGAAGTGGGTCCCATTATAATTGGTAATTTTATAATTAAATATTATTTTAGTTTATCCCTAAAAATCAGATACGTCATTATCTAAAATATATAAAATTATTATTCTAATGGCTCTTGTAGTTGAAAAAAGATGAGAGAATCAGTTGACTAAATCATCAATTCGTTAATCAAAAGTTGAATTGAGAACACAAATTGGTGTTAGGGAGATTTTCTTCTGTGATTAAACGTTAATTAAATCTTTGAAAGGAATAATCATCATGTTCTATTAGGGAATCATCTCACTATAGTCATTCTCAGTAAATCTCCTAGATCTCATGTGTTGAGAACATCTAGAGACAGAAAATGTGTCTTGTAATATTTCACGTGCCCACACAAGTCTTAGTGCATTGAGGATTGATTTAGAAGATCCTAGTGTGGATCTTGAAGTCTACTGATCGTTGGAACGATTTCGTGAGAACAAAGGATCTATCGATTTTTGCAATAACACTTGTATGTTGTAGATTTAACTTATAAATATATAATGGATCGGGACTGATTGAAAAAAGTTTCCAATAAAAGTTTTTGTTTGTTATCGCGGCGTTGCGCAAATTTTGTTTTACTAAAAGATTCAATTTTTAAAAGTTTAATTTTTTAAAATATCACGCGCCTCCACACTTCCGTCGCGACGACCAACAGTCTCATCTTTAGCGACATACGTTCCTGCAACTTGATTAGCCATTAGTTGTGAATCACAATGATTTTTTATTTTTCTTACCCCAAATTCTTTTGCGATGCGGGCTCCAACTAATAGCGCTTCTATTTTAGCTTTGTTGTTCGACGTGTTGAAACCAAATAATAAGGCTTGTTCAACCGGCCTGGCCTGTAGTCCACTCTGTTTGTCTAAAAAATGAACAATTATACTTGTAGTGAAGTTTGAATTTGAACCATTGACCTCTCTCTTATAAATCACACTCTTTACCAATAGACCAAAACAACATTTGTTAACACATTTTATCGAAACTTCAAATAATATACTTTTGAGATAAACGTATTTAATTAAATAAAAATAATATATTTCATTTAAATGAATATTTTATTCAACAAAAAATTGGATTCATGAAAACTTTATAAAATATTAGTTTAATATTCCTAATATTTTTTATTTTGTTAATGATCATGAATTATTAATTAGTTATTAATTATTTATTATATCTTTAGATTTTACGTGAATATGTATATTACTAGTTTATGAACTTAATAAATAAAATAATTTACAAGTTTTTCTATTGAGATTTTAAAGTAATAAAATAAAATAATTATAAGAAAGTAACATGACTTCCATATAACTTAGTGATAATCCCTACACTTCATCTACCCCCACCAAGGTTCAACTCTCCCCATATATATATTTTAAAATTAAATCACATTAAATGGAGGGGAAACGGCCCGTGAACTGCTTGGAAAGTCCCAGGCCCGGCCCTTGAACCGGCCGGGTCGGCCCGGTTGCCACCCCCTACCCATGCCACATATCCTTTCTAGTTTGATGCTTCATGCACGTATAACTCCCATCCATCCTTATGAATATTTACATAAGTAATTTCTTTGTTTCGTCTCGTTGTGACTTCTACACTGTTCGTGGGATATAATGCACTTCATATTGGCCGAGCTCTATCACCTACTTGGTTAGTATGCCCATTAGATTTGGTGAATGCAGGATGCTTCAGATTGGGATTTTGGTTGGCACCTTTATTGTATGTGCTTGAAAGCATGGCTTTAATTTTTCGCGATGCTACTATTAATGTTAGGACTATATTTTTTATCTTTTTATAACTTGTCTCCGCATCCACCAAGCTTTTGTTGATGAAATAGACTAGATTCTATGAATTTCCATCTTCTTTGACTAATGTTGCATTGACAGCTGCCTATAAGATGACACAAGTATAACTTATCGCCTGGCTTTGGTTTAGACAAAATAGGTGGTGAAGCCAAGTATTCCTTGACTTCTTGGAAGGCCTTTTCACAGTCTTCGTCCCACCTTTGAGTCGAATTCTTTTTTATTTTTGAGAAGAAATGCTTACATTTGTTAGTTGATCTCGCCAAAAAAATTCTAACGGCTGCTAACTTTCCTGTGAGACTTTGTAAATCTTTTAGGGTTGTTGGAGTCTTCATCTCTACAATCGCATTTGTCGGGGTTAATCTTGATTCCTATTTGTGATACCATATGTCTGAGGAATTTTCCTTCTTTGACTCCGAAAGCACATTTTTTCACGTTCATCTTCATGTTGTACTTTCACAATTCTAAGAAAGCTTCTTCCAAATGTTTGATGTGGTATTGGCAGCTAACTGACTTGATCATCATGTTATCCATACAAACATCCATCGTGCGTGTGATCTGATTTTTAAATATGTGGTTCACCAAGTGTTAGTATGTTGCCCATCCATTCTTTAATCCGAATGGCATTACTTTGTAATAGTAAATACATTTATTGGTTATGAATGATGTCCTCTCTTGGTCTAGTGGATACATTTTTACTTGGTTGTATCCTGAGAATGCATCTATGAAACTCAGTAACTCGTGCCCAGCTGTTGCATCGATCATTTGACCAGTTTGAGGAAGCGGATAGTCATCCTCAGGGCATGCTTTATTAAGATCTGTAAAATCTAAACACTCTCCACTTTCTATTCTTTTTCTTCATCAGTACTACGTTAAATAGCCACTTTGGGTACATAATTTATTTGATGAAGCATGTCGTTGTCAGACAATCAAATTCTTCTTAATTGCTTTCTTTCTTTCTAGAGCAAAGATCCGGCTCTTCTGCTTTACATGTCTGATAAGTGGATCTATATTTAAATGGCGGCATATGACTTTTTCATATATTCTTGACATATCTTTCGGGGTTTCCGCAAACATATCTTTATTCATTTTCAAGAAACTGATAAGCTCATGTTGTTCCTGTGGGAATAGTGTGGCTCATATATTGGTTACTTTTGTTTCCTCATTAAGTTTTACTTCCACCAATTTTTTGGCAGCCTCCTATCGCAGGGAGTCATCCTTGAGTGAGTTGTTCAACTGCTTTTAATTGCTAATATTGTTGGTTTTCTAGCTTCTTTTCTTGCGGCATCAAATGCGGTGACTGTGCAACATCGGGCTGTGGCTTGATCCCCTCTAATGATTTTCGTTCCATCTGGGCTCGGATATTTTAAGGGCTGGTGGTGAGTAGATGGAACTACTTTCATCTTTTGAATCCACGCTCTCTAGTATTTTGTTGTACATAAATGGTGTATCAACGACCACGAGCTATGTTAAGTGGTTGAATGGTTCTGCCAATACTGGAAGGGAAACTGTTCCTTTTGAATACATGGCTCCTCCGTTCAACCCCGCTAGTGTCAGATTCCATAACTTTGCTGCTTTGAACCTCATTTTGTTCGTGGTTGAATGGTATAGGATGTTCGGGGCGCTGCCGTTATCCACCAAAACTCTTCTTAACAGACAATTCTTACTTGAATGGAAATTACCAAGGCGTTGTTATGACTTTAAGTGATTTATAGGACTTCCTTGCCATTGAGCGTGATGAGAGCCTCTTCTGAAACTCTTTCCTCTCCTTCTGCAGCTACTGTCGTCTTCTTACAGTATTGGCTCCTTCCCTTGTGACTAGCCCCTTCTAGTTCCATTAGAGCTATTATTGTGTCAATAATATGCAACGGCTCTACAGCCTTTTTTGGTTCTGTTTTCTTTCTGCTTGCCTGTCACTTGTCTTGGCAAATATGACCTTTGTTGATAAGTTCTTCGATGTAGTCTTTTAGTTGGTAACAGTCCTCCATCATTTGCCTATAACATTTATGAAATGAGCAAAACTTGTGTTTGTCTTTTTTAGCTGGTTCTTTCCTCATCGGTGGTAGCCTTTTCAGCCATGGTTCATAATTTATTAGCCACAAGATCTAGTTGACTAGAATGGTGAGTGGAATGTATGTCTTTTTCCTTCGAGCGAATCATTCAGCTCCCCTTGGTCTTTTGTCATGTCCACTTTAATTGCATTAATCTTTTTCTTTCAAGCTTCTCACTTTTCTGCTTGGTATTTGTGTTGGATGTTGCTACTAACTACTCTAATAGTCGCATCATTCTTTTTCTCTCTTCTTCAAGGTTTATGTAGTTTTGAGCCATAAGGAATGTTTCCATCATTTTGAGCAGTTTTTCCTTGGATAAGTCCTTAAATAATGAGGATTGGGGGTCCAGTCCTCTTCTGAATGCTAGTCGAGCTACGCGGTCATCACAGTTCTCCATTTTCCTATTTTTTCTTTGAACCGTTGTGTGTACTCACGTAATGATTTTTCTTTCTTTATTGAGATTGTCAAAAGATATTCTGAGTCCTCCGTGACGGATCAATATGCCACATATTGTTTCAAAAAGACAGAAGACATAATAGAAAAAAGTTACTTATAGAAAGAGGTGGAAGAGAGTGATACCATTTTAAAGCATTGTCGTCGAGGCTTGTCGGGAACATTCTACACACGAGTGCATCTTCGTGTTGGTAGAGTGTCATCATCTATTGAAATCTCCTCAGCTGTTCCACTGGATCCGTCTTTCCTACATAGTACTTGAATTTTGGTGGCGTGAACTTCTTCGGGAGAGGTGTCGACAGGATTTCTGGAGTTAGCGGAGTTTGGATCAGTGACTTCAAAACCACTATTGTTGTGGTGCCCAACCTTTTAGCTTCTGCCAATTTTTGTCGAGCATTTTTTCTATATCGTGCTATTAACCTGTATTTCACTCTGGGTATTTCTGCTTATCTATTTTCCATGTTCTTTGATTGTCCTTCGCCTTCTTCATTGTGTTCTTGATCGTGATTTTGGTTTAGTCCAGCATTATTTATTGCCGTTCATCTTGAGTTTAGATCATGTCCTTTTGATGCGATTGGCTCATCTCATTACGTGTTTGCTGGACTTATCGTTGCAGGGTCACAACTTGATCGTGCAATATGTGAAGAGTTATGTTCAAAGTCTTTACGTTTTGATTTTCCAACTCTATAATTCTCGTTAGAATTGTTTCAAGAATTACCAGTACATCAATATTTCTTTATTCATGATTGTTTTTGCTCTCAGTATCAGAACTTATGCTTAATTTGGTTCTCGGCATTCTCAATAATTGAAAATAGGGTCTCCTTGAGTGTCTTTCAGCTCTCAATGAAAGTACCATTCTGTAAATGAATTTCTTCCCCTATGAAATTCTGGAACATAATACGTATAAGAAAATGAGAGAGTTGAAAGAAGAAAGTGTAATCGTATATACTGTATTGAGTCGGAATCGTCTTTGCTTGATACATATAGAGGTGTTTATAGGCCTTCTTCTCCTCGGCCGGTTACAATCGTTTTATTGGATTTCATTAATATTTAATGATATTATAGTCATTTGATCAAATCGCAGACAAATGAGTAACCACCACTATCAAATTTGATTCTCCTTTGATTGCCATGTCATCTTTGTTGGTAATCCACTAACGTATGGATTAACCAACCCCGTACAGGTAGCATTCATTTTCTTGAAGAGAAGAAATGTAGAACTATAAGGGGAAACATTTACAAAAACTAATTTATGTTGAAACACACCTGATTAGATTTTCAATAAGTTTGCTTCTTGTATGGTGTTTTTCCTATTATTAAAAAATGAACATATTCTTCTTCCTATAAAAATACAACCAAATTTAAGAAAAACGTGATAAAAAACTCTCTCAATAGCTTCTAATTCTCCATTCTCTTAAAAGAAATAATTCAGACGAATTATAAATATTTTTATTCGTAAGCTATGAGTTGTTTTCATTTTTGTCTCCAAAGTTTTTGCAAATCAATTTAATTATTGAACTTTCAACACGACTTGAATCAAGTCATTATCACTTATTGCATGATTGAAATATTTAATGGCACGTTATGCAAGAATGATGACTTGAGTAACCTATATTCTCAGTTAATATTGGATCAAATCATCGTATCAAATAAGTTTTAAATGCCATTTTTTGTTTAAGAAATAAACAACAACCACTTAATTAACATCAGATCGATGGTAATTCATATATGAGCTAGTAACCATAAACGGTACACGGAATCCCTAGTGAAAATTAAAATAAATGTACAAGCATCCGGTATATATATTACTTTTTTATGAAAAAAGATTGTCCCTTCTAACCTGCATGTGAAAAATGTTTCATTTCTTTATGACAGGTTTCATATATATATATATTTCATAAAAGATAAGTTTATTACTATTATTATATGCCATAACATGAGGCAGAAAAGGAAGAAATGGTGAAATAACTTGTGCATATCGATGAGGAAATAAATCAAAATGTAGAAAATAAGATAGTGATACTCTACAATGATACCGTAAACTATTGAAATGGATATAGCACAGCTAATCAGTTTGCTTGTTTTGGGTACAAAATGCCATTGGCTCAAATTATGTTATCCTTACATATCACTTATCTCTTAAACAATAATCTATGTTTGCTTTAATTTTATGATATTCTACGTGTACGACAGTATATGCATGAAGAGCATATTAGGGTACCTTTTTGGATAATAAATCGCTCTTAGTTCAGTTCAATAGAACTGAGTCTCTAGAACATGATATCGAAGGTTCAAATCATACAGAGCGTGGTTTTATTTTTAAATGGTAGGTGAAAAATATACTGGAATAATTTTACGATAATCTAAATTGACCCCAATGGATTACACAAAAATAAAAGGTCAATGAAAAATAGAGATGGTTAATTAATCAAACGTCAAACTAGTCACCACATTTGTATTGTAATTATACAGTTACAAATATCCAACCAAAGCTATATGAATTAGAGCTAAAACAATTCTAAATAGAAAATTTCCAAGCATTTCAATTTTTTGAATGACAAAAAGGAAAAGCCATATATACTCTTAAATATTTATCTAATTATCATCTCAATAAGACAATAACCAGCCACTGAAAATTCTTAAGGTAAAAAACTCTAGAATATATGAAATATCAGATAATTACTTTTTTGTTTATGAATTGTGCATTCAAATTATTTTAAATAAGTACATCTTACTAAAATTGCCAGTGGGATCTACAGATACCAAAATAAAATAGTCATAATTCACGGGTGAATCATGAGACGAGTAGTTTAGGCCTTTGAAATGATTAAAAACTGCAAAAGAATTATTATAATTATTTGAGCACTTGTAGTGAAAAACATTGTATAATGGTTACCTAATGCAATTTCTCATTAATAACATAATCCTATAAGTCAGTCAACTATATAATCATAATTATTGTACGAATATTAATGATAAGTTAGTGCAACTCTCGAGTAAACAAAATGCTATGAGTCAATATCAATAATGTTAGGCAAACAAGTGACCAAATAAATCACTAATGAAGCTTAAACACTAAGAAATGATTAATTTTTTTATCAAAATTATATTATAAATTTTAAGTGGATGAGATAATATGACTAAAATTTATAAATTATAAAATATGAATATATTATTTAATCAACTGCATCTACTCAACTTATCAACAATAAATGATTAATTAAAAATAATCTCTGGTTAACTTTAGACACAAACTTCATGTCATGTTTTTTAGCAAAAGGCAGTACGGCCGCCACGAGTGGGGACCCGCAGTTGTACCATTGCTGACACGGCATGTCTTGGTTGGCAGTTACTGCTCTAATACAAAAGCAAGGACTCCGGAGTCTGCTATATTTATATCAGAGAGTTTTGTAAAACTAACCCTGGAAAATTTGGAACTCTAACCCACATTTATAGAACAATGAACAAGAGTGTTTATTTTTTCATTTTTTGTTGTAGAAAATAGAGATTTTCTATAAAGTAGATTAAATTTACAAAATGACTTTTCTTTTTTATCTATTTTTCAAACAGAATCATATGATATTAGGTAGTGCTCTTCCTTGTTAAATAAGACTGATCAAAAGCATCATCAAATTCAGTCTCAGACGGAACTTTGTTTCTTTTTTTCTTTCAAGGGATTTCCAGGTCTGTAATGTCTGTTTCCAACGTTGTTTACCTTTTTCTTGTCCCTTCATTCTCTGATTCACTTCGAATTATATTTCCAAAGACTTTGATTTAGAGCAGTTGAGTTAACCCACTATCGCTACTTGGGTTTTTCAATTTCTATTGGAAATGAAAAATCTGGGTTCTGAGTAAGAATCAAATTTTTATCTTGCTTATTGATCCTTCACTCTTTCTCTTCGTCCAAGTAAGTATAATTTCTTCATATACAATGTTAATTTCCAGCGTTATCTCTCTGTTTTCTTTTTCTCAGCAACCAAACAGAATTTAAACTGATGCTTCTTCTTTTTCCTTTTTTTCCCTGGAGAAGGATAATATGTCTGGGTTTGTTGGGTTCTTGCGGTGCATCTTGTGTTGCGATGATCCAACTTTTGAAGATACATATCGTCAAACTTCCATTGAAAGATCTTCTGCAGAATCTCCAACTCACTACACTCGTGATACAAGGAATTATACTCCAACTTATACCTATTCAAAATACCCATCAGCTGGATTTACCAAAACTACTTCTGATCTTGAAAATCACCCATTTCTTTCCACAAGCAGTTTATCTGGAAAACAGGCAGAATCCCCAAGGAGACCAATTTCCCCACCTGTTCAAACAAAAGTTGTAGTAGAATATGCAAAAAATCGCTCAGAGCAAATCACTGTGAAAAAGAACAGTCAAGAAACTCTGAGTGCAAAAAGCAGTACAAGTTCATTGATACCTCCTTATAGACCACCTAAATTTTCTTCACAATCTTCTTACACTGAATCATCTTCATCTAGCCTACCTCCATATTCCTCTAGTTCAACTTCATCATCCCCGAAACCCCGACCCTCTCCATTTAAACCTTCTGCGTCTTCATCTACTACTTCGGTTCAGTCTTCAACAGAGCCACCTTTTTCTTCCTCTAAGTTATCTCGGTCTCTTCTACATAACCCTCATCCCGTTTCACTCAAACCGCCTCCAGTCACCCGAGTTTCTACAACATCTTATTCTTCTCCATCAGGATCAGGCTCATCAGTGTCTTCCCCAGTGCCACCTGCCAGCTCTAATACGACTCTGTTCGAAGTGTCACCTAATGCTAAAAAAGCTGATCAGCGAGGCAAGACGGAATATGTAGTGGTCGAGAAGAACTCATTGCCGTTATACTTGATTCCGGAAGACATCAAAGATTTGATCGAGAATGATATTGTGCCTGAAGTTCTTAAGAAGCCTTTGTCACCTTCGACATATAGGGATTACTTTGCTGCTCTGCTATATGCTGAGGACTTCTACGTGGAGGTACTCATATTGATATGCTTGGTTTCTCAAGAATGGTTTGATCATATAACCGCTTACTTAAATGAATGGTTTTCAATTTAGCAATTATCGTACCAATATTTGGTTGTGGTATCGGATTTGTGCATACTTGTGGAAGATGGAGTGACAAGAATGCAAATGAAAATGGAGACTATGCTTGTCTTTTTAAAACCCACCAATTACTTGTGCATGTAGGCTGTGTAGTTTAAGCGATCTTCATATTTTTGTTTTCAATGCTGTGGTTGTTAAATCTCAGGATTCCATATTTGGCAAGATACTTTTACTAGCTCAACTTGTGGGCATGAATAGACTTCTAGATACAAAGTTAATTTAAAGATCTTTTTTGTGTAAAGATTATTTGTTCCACAACAAAATCGCTCATGCCCAGTAGCCGCCCCCTCAAACGTTCTGATATTTTATCTTGTATTCTCGGGGAGTCAAGATCACTGCAGTTCCTTTTTTAGTAGGCGAGAACACAAAAGGAAAACGTTTTTCATTCCAGACGGGTGTTTATTCTTCAAAACGATGTTATTCGGGGATGTTACAACTTGATTGCACAAATGCACATCATAGAAATCATGGTTTCGGCATCTGATTTTCTTTACTAGATTGACATGTTATTTGAAATTTTTTGAGTTATATTGGATTGCCATTTCTTTCTTGTCATGCATTTTCACTTCTCTTTGGTGATAAGAGGATTATTGTCACTATTTAAGCCATTGCATTCTTTTGCATTTGTTTTTATTACTTTCTTTCTTTCCTTCTCCAGAAATGGAAGGATTATGAGTTGAAAGATGTTAATCTAAATCTGCAAGAAGCGTCGGTTTATGAAACTGGAAGAAGATCAAACAAGAAGAAATATACAGACAGTGAGAAGAATAAGAAGAAGAAGGATAAGATATTTGTGGAATTTGAGATTGACTCTATTCCTGAAAGGAGGCCATACCTTTTGTCCCGCGATATAGTCCACGCACGACCTTGTGATAGAAAAGTCGAGCAATACCAGGTAAGCTTTTGTATTATCACAAAAATTTGCTCATCACTAAACAACTTAAGATCCTTTCAAGTTTGATGTGTTATAGGCAAGAGGTAGATGATGAATGGAATTTATGTGTTCCTTCTAAAACAGGGTTTCGTCTATCGAGTGGTGAAAGGCAACGTGGTATTAGTCGATTTTGGGAAGTGGTTTCTTGCTAAGCATCATTCAGATAGGAAATATGACATCAGCTTCTCATTCAACAGAGTTTGTTTAAAAAGAGCTCACCAAGCTGTAGAAGCTGCATCTAATAATCCTTTTCTCCAAAACTTCATCTTTCCTGATTGTAATTCGAGAAAGAATAGCCAGTCACCACTGTATTCTCAGAATTCAGAACTCGATCACGATCAACACTGCGCAATTCGCCGGATTCTTTCACTTCGGGGTTCACCACCTTATCTCTTAGAAGGTCCTCCACTTTGTAGAAACCAATGGAGAAGAAACCCTGAAATAGAATCCGAAGAGCTATCAAGAACAGGAGTTGTTATTCAAGAGGCAGTTATCCAGTTATACCGAAACCTACCGAACGGTCGGATTCTACTATGTGCACCAACAAACAGAACATGTGATGTGTTGATGAGATACCTAAAGAAGACTGTTCCAGAGAGAGATATGTTTCGGGCTGTAGCTGCTTTTCGGGAAAAACTAGAAGTACCAGACGACATCTTGTCATCGTGTATTTACGATGAGGAGTGTTTTCTCTGCCCTTCACTTTGGGAGCTAAAGCAATACAAGATAGTTTTGTCAACTTTCATTAGTAGTTTTCGTTTATATAATGAGGGCTTAGCTGCTGGACATTTCACTCATATTTTCCTATTAGATGCCTCATCAGACATCGAGCCGGAGACCCTGGTGCCTGTGGCTAATTTGGCTAATGAGGATACAGCTGTTATAGTCACGGGTGAAACAGGAAATAGTTCCCGTTGGATCCGATCGGATATTGGTAGGAGACATGGATTGAAAATTTCATATTTCGAGAGACTCGGGAAGAGGAGGCAATATATGAACCTCGATCCGCAGTTCATCACTCAACTGTGGAAGGACGAAGCTGATGATGATATTTAAAGGCATTTTATCAGATCATTAAGCATAGAATGCTCTTTTCAGCCGTTGTTCATGTTAAACTTTAAGAAGATGCTATGAATTTTTAATGTTGCTTGTGTTTGTATGATAGAACTGCAATATTGGTGGATCATTAAATCGTTTACCTCTCAGTTCTTAAGAAGATGGTTCTCTTTATTTTCATTAGTTCCCTCAGATGGAAACTCGTAGCAGGGAAGACAATATTACATGCCTATAAGTTACAATAGCCTAATTCATCCTTTATTCAGTTCAAATAAATAATGTGTTCTTCCGGAACATCATAATTCAACTATGTACAACAACCTCCCTGTCTGTCTCTGCCGGCAAGCTGAGTTTCATCTGCAACCTCCAACCTCCGCTTCTGCCATGGAAGGTGAGTTGCATCTGATGCAGAACTTCAAGATTTGAACCTTTATGTCTCTCACTTGTTGCTTATGGGAATGTAGATCCTGCTAAAATCAGCAAGCTAACACGCGCACTAAATTGCATACATTATTTACCAACATAGAGCATATACAGTAAATGCAATCAATCACCATTTCACAGTAGAGAAGATAATCTGTGTAACGACCAGAGCTCTTCAAATGTCCACAATCGAGCAAAAACATGTGAAGCTACAAGGTAAGAGAGTCTTTCTTTCAGCTTGAGGGTACAAACCAGGGTAAAACCCACCACCGACACTCAGAAATTATTCACGAATTTGATAACAAAGATGCGCTTAACCAACCGCAGATGCTTTTCACTATGATAAAAGGATTAAAAAAAGTTAACATAACGATATCAATCATCACAGAATGAATTTCACATAACTAGATAATATCACCATTAATCAACATATGACGAATTTCCATTCAGATAAGCAACTACAAGCCATTTAGAGAACTCCGAAAATTGAAAGAACACTGTTATATCCTTTAATAAACGCATGAAGCACAAGTGAATATCAGAGAATGAGAAGACAGAAATCTAGGAACTTGAAGTGAATCATTTTATTCACATCATAGACAGCCAAAACAATTACTTTGATACAAAGGGAACACCATTATTCTCAGAAAATATGAGAATATAAATATATAGCTAAGAATGCAGACAAAGTTCCTCAAACACAGAGGCATCACACGGAGAAATTTAGAGCTTTCTTACACCAGTCAGCTGTGAGAACAATTGACCAGACAAAACCAACCAACATAGAGTGTGGAGGCAAGAAAGAACTTTCGACTCAATCAATTCACCCAGATGACACCCAATTTGCCCCATTGCAAAGAAGGGAGTTCCAATTAACCTGGGTGAAAGTGAAATACAAATATGACTACATTAACTTTTCTTTAATTTGTAAACTTGCAAATTACCCAACATTGATCCGTATAATACATCCACGTCTTGATCAATGCCACAACCAACCTTGTGTGCTGCATAATCCAAACTTAAAACACCCAGTTGCTGGCAGTCTTCAAGAAGAGCTTTCCAAGGCCCGTAGACCACTCCTAAATTCACCAACTTTGGTAAATTCTTCAGACACAATCAACTCACATTCTAGTAATGCAAGCATATACGGATACTCCTCTAGCTCACAACCCCAAATCTTGCAATCTCCGATTTCTTCCGCCAAGGAAGCCCATATTTTCTAAACAATTTGACTAAAACCCTAATTAATCTTCAAACATCAGAAGTAAAATCCCCAAGTGAATCAATTCATTCACAGGCGAAATCCAATTTTTGCACAAGTCCCTATCTTCTTCCAAAACTGGAGCTAACTTGGAAAAAAATCACTAAGACCTTTACACTCGACACATAAAAACAATTAAAATTCATAAATTTATATGTATACGAAAAAAGCACACGACGCCACCACTGCAACACCCAATCAGCGAGGGTCGTCCTCTCTTCGCCCCAAACTGCCCGGCCCAGACGACAAGGAGGCCAGCAAATTTAGATGCCCTGGAAGGTAGTTTCCCACCTTGGCTTCCGAGGCCTCCTCAATTTCCTGCTGTCGAAGAAACAGAGAGGTTTGTTGAGAAACCGCAGTCGTCGGCTGACCCACCCAGTCTGCCGCCGCAGCAGCTGCGAAACTCCAGACCTGGCCGAAGTCCGGCCTCGCTGGTATCGCCCAGTAGCCACCTGGAACAGTGGGACCCATGATGGAAGCAAGAGTGTGACCCAAGGAGAAGCCGTCGTCCTTGGTTCCGATTCCATCGTCGTCGGTCCTCACGCGTTTTCCGAAGATGAAAGGTGTGGGACCCAAGGGTTTGTGGTCAAGTGAGGGAGTGAGTAAGGAGGTAGTAGAGGAAGAAGAGACAGAGAAAGAGCTAGAGCGACCACCCCCTCGGACGGAGCTCGCGACGGAAGAGAAATTAGCAGGGGTAGTACCAGTTCCAGTGGCTGCAATAATTGAGGGCTCGGCTTGGCGGAGTAACCACTCAATGGTCTGGCCGTCGGACTTATGTCCAAGCTCACGAGTCAGCTGGAAAACACGTGCGGCACATATGATCGGCATACGGATACGGCGTCCTCGACCATCAACCTTGGTATGACGATCCTTAGTAGGCGGCTTCTTGACAGCTAAAGCGCCATTTCCCGACGGCTGCTGCTCCCTCTGCGGGTTGGCAATAGCGCCGTTCTTTGGCCTCCCCGAATTTGGCATTGATATTTTGTCCCGCCCTGCTACCACTGTCACTGTGTTTGTATAATTTTGAGAGAGAGAGAGAGAGAGGTAAATATGAGCTCTGATGACGTTCTTGTTAGGGCCTCGTTTGTAGTTTGTACTTTTGTAGACTGTATGTGCGCGCGCTGTAGTAGGAGAAGTAATACCCCCAAGTAATAATACATTCCCTGTTCTTTTATTAGGTAAATTATTTAAAATCAACCATCATTTTCACTTACTCATTTATCAATTATTTAATTTATTAATTATCAGTTATCAATAAATAAATTAGAGTTTAGGGGTAATGTTAGGAGGTTCTGGCTTGAGGGGCAAGATGCAAAAAAGTCTAATTTCAATGAGATACAATTCATCCTTATGGTATATTTAACCATTATAAATATATTATCTCAAAAAAATATAATTTTTTTAAGGGTAATGTAGAGAAGTATTAGCCCAAAGAGGTCAGCTTTAGTGGTGAGAAGTTTAGATTCGAATTCTTACTCTCATTCACATCTAAAATTCAAAATTTATCGAGATAGTGCTCACTAATCACTTATAGTAAAATTAAGTGATTTAACTTAATTTGAAAACTTTTAAGCAGATAAGGCATAAAAATAGTGATAATAGTGAGAGGTATGCATTAGTTAAACTGACACCCATGAATACAAAAACAAAAACAAAAAACGTAATGTTTGAAGTTTTAGGGTATATGTTTGAAATGCTCACATTGAATTCGGTATTGGGTTAAGTTGCAGGAAGGGAAAGAAAAGGGAGGACTGGGGAGCAGGAGTTCTAATGATTGAGCGGCAGAAGCTGGTGGAGACCAGAGAGCACATGGGTGGTGGGTACCACATTTCTGAATTCTACTCCTCCCTCCAAAAAAGAAAAAGAAAGCTCACAACTGTTGCTTTTTCTTAAGCTTCATGATGTAATAATAGATATAAGATTGTTCAGTTTTAATCAGGTTTCTGATTAACCAATCTAACTCAAAGTTTTTCTTTTCAAAAATCTAACTCAAAGTTAGAACTACTCATATGGTGTCTGATGAAATTTTTAATAATTATTTATTATGATTTAAAAATTCAATTTTAAATAAATCTTATAATTTTGACTAAAATTAATTTCATTAACTGTTTGATTTGAGATTTCTATCAAATAATTAATATTAAAATTTGACATTTTTAATTCATCTAGAATGGATTATGAAAAGTCTAATATGCTCTCAAAATCATATAATATAGAGATTGATGATATTCATTTTTCTTAAAAGTTGGTTTTTAATAATATCATATAGTTCGATTATAATTCTTTGATTAGTGAACTTAAATCTTGATCCAAATAATCTAATTTTTGATTTTGATTCATGACACTTAAAAAGTGCAGTAATCTAATTTCATATTCTAATTCCTGATCATTTTATATTTTGTCCGACTCTTAAGTAAAGCGACTGCAAATTTCATCTAATTACAAAAAGTATAAATAAACACGCCATAAATAAATAGAAAGTATTTCCCTCCCATTGTTGAAATGGCCAGCTTCAAATGGTGCCTTAAGTTTAATTTGCATAAGGAAATGATGACGGTTCAGACCGATCGAGAGGTCCATTTAAAAGAGGACAATTTCCAGTTTCGTACACAGTGAGTTAACTATATGCATGTGCAGCAAATGAACCATTTATTTCCACACCTAAGCATCTATGCTCTATGGTTGGAAGTTAATACTTATTACATGCTGAGGAAAAAAACCCATTATTGTAAAGTAAAAACATGAAATCAAGTTTTGAATAGAAAACATAAACATATGATTGTTTGACAAACAAGAAAATTGATTGATTGAATCAGAAAATACTATTAAATTATGCGTATAGACGAGTGAGAATAGAGTGGCTGTCTAGTTGGCATAATTAAGGCCATACAAATTGTACAACATGTCACACTTGGAGCCCATCTCAAGTTTCATGATTGAAGAGTTTGAAGGAGAAATAAGACAACATAAAACAGTCACCTACTGGTTATTGAAACTTCTATAACACATAGACATTTGACGTACCGTTGCATGTTCCTGTTTTAAATTGTCGAAACCATTACAAATTTTCACTTCTACAATATTTCTATACTTCTATTACTAATACATCAACCCATTCTACACATCCTGTTTCAAATTAGTTGTTATTTTTCAATTGTCTACTGGAAAAAGGACTAGGTTTCTGATCAACAGCTTATGTGAAACTAGGAATTTTATAGATTGTAAGTGCATGAACTCAAGACTGCATATATAGGCAAGTAACTGCTAAAATTGTTAAAAGGGTGATAATGCATCTATGAGAGAATGCACCGTGTAAATAGCTAGAAAGGAGAGACTAAAGAGTTGATTTTGAGAGACTAGCACCAATCAAGCACGGTAACATCTGGACCTGTGGTTCCATCGTCCCACAATTGGCTAGAACTAGAACCCACCCTAACAATTGAACAATAATAGATACAAAGATGCCCGGAGCTACAAGACATTTTTTTACAGATTCAAAATCTCGTGTGCACTACAGGAATGAGAATGCGAGCTGAAGAACTACAAAGGGAGGTCAAGACTCACTTGGAAGAACATTGAAAAAGTGATAAATCTCATCATCATCAATTATGCCTACCTCTGTTGAGCAAACTGAGCAGCAGACTTGCTTGTAAGTTTCACCATTATCAGAAGCTTTTTCATCCTCACCTGATTCTCTTCCTCTTTTGACTCTTTTAGATTTTGTGCTCTTTTGTCGCAATGCTGGGTGATCTTCAATCTTGCAGTTAACAACAAATATTGCTCTATACTGGGTAACATATTTTTCATGCCTGCACGACCCCAATTACTCATAATAAACATAAATAACAATAAAGAAAAAAATGGGGATTTCAATTTCAGTAACTGCTGCCTTATTCCTTTGTTTTAGATCAAGAAAAGTCAAGTTTGGTGTTTAAAGAAAGAGTTCCAAACCGATATTAATCCCCTATTCTATGCAGCACCTGATCTATTTCATGAACGAGAGGATTAGTTCGACAAAACTAGGACATTGCTTCCTTCAGTAAATTCTAACATGGAGGTTTATATATCTATAAAAGACAACCACCCCTATATTCTTGAGCACAATCTATTGGATAACGCGGGTATTTGGGCTTGCACCCGATAAATCCCACGGCCCTGAAGTTAACGACCAGGTAAACTTCAAGTGGCCTTGAATCTAGATACAATGCATATTAAACTTTCAAAGCTACCATTTTCTAAAAGGGAAAAGTCTGCTAAAACACATATTTTCTCTCCATTTTTTTCTTTAGATAAGTGAAAGAGGATAAAATATCCAAAACATAAGACGGTCAAGAAGGTGTCATCCATCAGTATGTCAAAAGTCAATACACAAAAGAAGGCAAAACGCTACCTACTTCGGTTTTATATCTATCAGAATTAGTATTCCTGTCCAATTTAAAACACAATGGCTGCTGCCAGATTTGGTAATTTGCATTTATCATTGTTGCGGATATCGCTACTACATTTAGTAGCAATACTCTCTCCAGTTATGCACTGTAATGTAGCGATTACCCTTGAAAGTTAGGACTTACTTTATGTCAATAGAAATAATAAATCCTAGACTAAAACAGTACATCATACATACATAACCGTAAAAGAACATATATTTTCCTAACAATATTTTACGTCAAAAGCATAAATAGATTGTCATGTCCAAAAGGTGGAAGCTCAGACAAATTAAAGTACAGATGAAAATCCTTCATGGGGCGAAGATAGAGAGCACATTATCCCAACTGCAAATCCCGTCCTCACTTGTTAGGAATGAATATGGTTATTGCCTGTGCACAACCCTTCTAGCTCATACTAATGGACGATTCCTGTAATGATTTAGTATTTAATCCTCCAATGACTGCTAAGAATAATATTGCAATTTTCATCTCATCATCATTATTATATCTAATCAGATGTCATTGCTCATAATAAAAGTCTGTGACTCTGTGCTGGATTTAATCTCTCCTCTAATTAATTTCAAGGCCCAACAGAATATATACAAATGCATAAACGAACCTACTGAAAAGACTTTTTAGAAAATAAGTAATTGACCAAACTTATAAATTCAATCAACATACCTTTGACATTCTAGGCAGAGGGTAGTGAAACAACCTGGGCAGCTTAGTACAGCATCAGAATCATGGCCCCTTCTTTTCTTATGAACCCATAATTCATCTTTATCATCTAGATCCGAATCATAAAACTCTGGTTTGACAGTGTAGTCTATTTCATCATCATCAGAGACTGATGTTCATAAAAAAAAGTAACATTGGTTAGACTGTTACTTCATCCCAGGATTCAATTGCTAAGATGCTACAGTAAAACTAAAGGACACCCTTAATTGACGTTGAACTGCGGAATGCCTCATCAAACAAGTATACTCAAATTTCTGGAGATGATCAAAATATTTTTTTATGTAAGAATAAAGAAAATCTAAATGCAAAAGGTAGATCGATTATAGTTCGACATAGAGAATTATAACTTGAATGACACATCCAAGAACACCCAGTATGATTGCTCTATTTTGTTTCTCAATAAAATATCTTGTGAAATTTGAGCCTGCAGGCTGCAACATACAAATATCCTAAACAAAAAGTTCACAGCACTAATAAGACGCCTTACAAAGATGTAAATTCCCTTTTGCGTTCCCCATGGTAATTCATAGTACGGTAATCTCTTAACGGGCTAAGGGCCAATAAGAACGAACTCTTTTTGTTTGAGTTAATTTTAATCTTGAAAAGGAAAAAAGATGAGAGCAGTTGATCAAAAGTCCGTTCGGTTGATACGAATTAAGGAAATGAATGAAAGAGGGCGAAACTAAGCAATATTCAAGTTTGGAGAGAAGTAAGTGATTATACTTCAATTTCTTGAAATTAACCGCTGGATAGGTGGAGACCAACAGACAGCAGCAGCTGCGCAATCACTCAATGACCGAGATAAATGAAATTTGTGCACATGAAAAGGAAAATTACCGGTTTGCTGGGAGTTCGTAGGTGAATCCATTTTGCCACATTTGCCGCCTCCTTGCATCTCTCTCTCTCGTTCTCTAACTAGTTGAATAATGAAAAATTTACCAGCAGAGTGAACAAGCTTCTCGGTTCCATCTGCTTAGCATGGTGGAATTCTTGATCATAACCTAAAAATTTTAGAAAATGGGTGAAGATTCATTTTCAAGCTGATAAAATTTAGGATAAAATAGCTCCATCTCCCTTGTATTTTTTTTTTCAAAATATCTCCAGCATTGTTTGATTTAATATAGGATACAAATCTTTTTCTTTGGGTAACAGATGGGTAGAATGCCAGGGTTCACCCAACTATCCGAAATAGAACATCGCCCACATTAGAACATTGCCCGCATGTTACAGTGTATTAGTGTTGATGTGTACTCCACCACATGTACTTCCAGGCTGAAACTTGAAAATAATACAAAATAATCAAACGGTGAGTAGTCGAGGGTGTGCACGGTTCGGTTTGATCGGTTAGTAAGGTATTCTTATAATCCAACCAAATTTATCGGTTATCTAAAATATCAAACCGAAACTGAACTAGTGTAACCAAAAGAATCGAATCGATTAAATTGAAAAAATATATATGTGTGTGTGTCTAATTAATATTCATGTCTAATTATATGTCTAATTTATGTTTAATTTAATGAGTTTTAATAATTTATGTCTAATTTATATATGTTTATTAAAAATTATTTGTAATCAGTTCGAACCGATGATATGTTTATTGTAAAATATAATCGAACCGAAAGTTCGGTTACTTAATTTAACCGAACCGATTATAATTACCATAGAAAAGAACCGATCGAACCGGTTCAGTTCGATTCAGTCGGTTTATAAAAATTTCGCACACCACCCCTAAGTGGAGAGTTGAACCTCGAAACTATATCAAAATATTTTAAAATGATAATATTTAGACAACTTTTAATTTTAAAAATTAATTTTGTCCATCACTTTTGAAAAATATCAAATATAGCACTTCAAAAAATAATTAATGTATTAAATTTCATTAAATTTAATAATTTTCCTATTTAATTAGTTACTAATTAATCATTTTATTATTTAATTTAAATGTATAATCATCTCTATTCTCTCTTTCTCTATATTTATAACGTAATTACACTAAATAGACAGATTTTGAAACCCACTTTACGAAATAACAGTTTTTTCAACTTTAGAGAAATAGACAAGTTTTTATTACCACGTCAGCAATTCTCGATTGATTGAAATTTGAAGAGACAATATTACTCCTGATTCTATAGATTTTCAAATTTGATTTGATTTGGTTTTTTTATTAATTATATCAATATTTAATTAATGAAGTTAATTATTTCCTTGTTTATAGCTAATGCCGGTTATATAAGATATTAAAGTAATTGGATGAGTCAATTAATTAGTTGTTGATTATATCAAAATTAACATTTTTCGGGTCAATCAAGTGAGTGATCAACCTATTCCGCTCAATATATTATAGAACATTTTAAATATCTCCGACTTATCACATTGATTGACCCAAAAATATTTCAAACATCTCTATAAAAGGTCGAGACGAATGAATCGATGAGCCAATCAATGATATCATTGATTGACCTGAAAACTTCGGGTCGATTAATGGGATGATCAATCAATTCACCTTAATCTATTATAGGGGCGTTTGAAACATCTTCAGCTTATCCCACTGATTGACTTTAAAATTTCAGGTCAATCAATTCGCCTCAATCATTATATGAGCGTTTGAAACATCTTCGACTCACTCCATTTATTAACCCGAAATTATTTCAAACACCTCTATAATAGATTGTAGCGAATGGACTAATGGGTCAATTAATGAGATGATAAATTCATTCACCCCAATCTATTATAGGAGCGTTTGAAAGATTTTTGACTCATCTCATTGAATGACCCAAAATTTTTTCAAACACATCTATGATAGATTGGGACGAATTGATTGATTAGTCAATGATATCATTGATTGACTAGAAAATTTTGTGATTTCTGAGCAGCTTTTAACGGTTTTTTTATTTCAAAAGTTTTTTATTGATGTCCCGCATTAATTAATTCCTTATAATTAATCAAATTTAAAAAAATATTTTGAGTATTAATTACCTCCTCAATTTAAGTATATTTTGTATTGGTATATCAACAATGTACAACTAATTTGCCCGAAAATCTGTCAAACTCACCATCATTAGATTATGGACATTTTGATATTTAATTATTGACAATTATGAAAATATGTTATTTACCTAAAATATTTGAAAATTTGACATTTCTTAAACACCACCCAAAAGTTGTCCATTCCTAAAAATTCCCCATATTTATATCTATTAAATATCTCTCTCTCTCTATCTATGTATCTCTATCTAACCGTATTATCTCTCTCTCTCTCTCTCTCTCTCTATATATATATATANATATATATATTATGTGTGTGTATATATATAGATAGATATGGATTTTATATATATGCGTATATATAACATTATACCCGAACACATTATAAACACTCATAAAAAGTATGTGTTATATATTGTACATAACACACACATATACATTACACTAACACATGTTTTACGTACACTAATTAAAAGTACGTGTTACATATTGTATATAACTAATAAAAATTTATATTATTATAAATGCTAATATATGCAATATACTTTATATGTACATGCTATATATAATATAAATAACACCTATATGTATATCTATACATATACACACATATAATATAATACACACATACATATATAATAGATAGAGAG
Organism: Datisca glomerata; assembly: GCA_003255025.1. Classification (NCBI taxonomy): domain Eukaryota; kingdom Viridiplantae; phylum Streptophyta; class Magnoliopsida; order Cucurbitales; family Datiscaceae; genus Datisca; species Datisca glomerata. The sequence goes on from QANY01000445.1 coordinate 764,366, forward strand.
ATTTGGAGAGAGAGAGAAAGAGAGATTGGTAGATTTATGGCTTTTTAAGTTTTTATAAAATAATCATTAAACGTTATATAGAAGGGTAAAATAGGAAGAAAAATGATTCTAATAGGTGAATAGATGAGATCATAAAATATGATTATATTTTATATTTATAAAAGTTGTTGTCTATTTTTGTATTAATTCCTATAATATAGCTATTTTATGTATAAAGCCTAAGATATTTTATCTCTTTAACTAGTTGAGCCCAACTTTTTGGGACATTTACATATCTGCACAAAGCACGCACCCTTTATCTTACTCCAGATTATATCATTATTTCTTCATCTAACATTTTAAACTTTAATAAATAAAATTTAGAGATAGTCCCAAAAATGATATACATGAATTATAACTTATAAGCAAATAAAATTAAGGATGTGGCAAACAATAATTGCTCATCAATATGAATTTCTTACTTGAAGGGGAAGTGAGATAATTTTTAGTGAAAATTGTACCATGTACTTAAGTGTTGGCCACGATAAAAGTAAAATGATTATCTATATATAACAAAAATACTTGGTAGACAGGTTTAATTTTTTATACTTGCGTTCTAGCCGATGATTTTAAATATATAAAATAATTAAAATTTATATTCTTAAGTCTTTTATTCATTAGTACATAATTTTTTATTAAATTATCACCATATAACTAATTATATTAATATCAAAAACACGTTGTTTGAATCTAGTAAGAAAAAATAATTTATTTGCATTTTTCAGTAAGTATTTTGACATCATTACAAAGAAAAAGTTACCTCTATTTAAATCAACTAAAACATTTACATTGTTTAAAAAAAAACTAAGAAATTTATCCGAGCCTTATCTGCTTCATTTTAGTGCCCTTCTCTTTATTTTTTTCTTTCATCATTGATCGTCGATCTATACATATATTTGTCTTTCTGTTGCTAGAGAGAGAGATCTATAGGATGTTCGTCTCCAAGTCCAACTAAGTTGTTTTCATTTTCCTTTTATCTGTTATTTTCTTTAATAAATTATTTTTGTCGTGAAGTGAGGTTTTCATCTATATTTAAATCTATGGTGTTTATTTTAGATATGTGATAATTCTATTTGTTTTCTCCTTTTGGAGTGTTATTCATGATTCTTTTAAAATTGAAGAATGAGGCTTCAATCTAAAAGTTTTAGAACTATAGAAGATCATTGAGTTCCTACGATACACATTTATGTCAATCAGATAAGTCAATTTAAATTGTAGATAATTTATTTGAAAGAGTTTAGAAACTGTATCTCATAAAATTATATTTTTTATTAATATTTGGATTAGATTATATATCTCATGATTTCACAATTCATGTCTACATCGATCAAGAATAATAGTTGAACAATTTTAGTCGAATCGAATTTTAATTCTAGAAATAAAAAAATACCAAAAATTTTAAATTCATAAAATAAAAAGAGAAGAAAAGAGAAGAAAAAGATGGGCCGAGTAACGTGCATGCGATGTGTACCACAAGTAAGCGGTGTTTTCTACGGCCCCCAAAAATCTTCAGCTCCCGCTCTATTGTCATGTCGTCCACTCACTCCCAACTCTCTCACTTTGAACCTCCACCTTCTCACTTCCCCTCCGGGCCCTCCCTCATCTGATGCCGTGAGTGTGAAGTGTGAACATTTGCGGTTATGGAATCAAACGCTTCATCTTCCATGCTTCTCTCTCGACCGCCTTCGTCTCCTCTTCGCTCTGTTTCTACTTCCCTCACTTTCCACGCCTCTGTTTCCGCCACGTCGTCCAAGAGGCTCCTCTTCGGCTCTCGAGGTTCAACCAAGCTCAGGCTTCATTATTCTACTGGTACTTTTCGTAGGTTTCAAGTAGTATGCAGTGCTGGCGATTTCATAGCGGAGATTGACGAGTCTCAGTTCGAGGAAACGGTCTTGAAGTCCGACCGTCCGGTTCTTGTTGAGTTCGTCGCTAGTTGGTGCGGTCCTTGTCGCTTAATTTCTCCCGCTGTAGAATCCATTGCTCAGGTCGAAACCCTTTTCCATTTTGGCCTTCTTTTTTTGCTGAATTTTCCAGCTGTTAATTTTTTCTTGTATCATACTCTCTGTCTTAGAAGTGATTGATACTAAAAGGAATTGATTTCTTTCGTTTTAAATATGAATTGAAATTGCGAGTTGGTTATCTAAGAAAAGAAACTGTAGCTTGTCAATTGAGGAGTGGGGAGTAAAGTTTTACAATTAAGAGAACTAATGTTGAGCCAGAGCATTATCCATGAGTGTTCATTTTCTTAGTAGGAAGTATAGTGAGTTATTTTCCCCTGCGTTTGAATGGTCTGGACGTGTGATAACTTCTTTAAGTTAGAAAGAATCTGTCAAGGCTGAATTCATTTCCTCTCTCTTGTAAGACGAAGGCTATAACCTACAAGAGTACCTCTACCTCTTAAGTCTTACCTTCTTTTCATAGTGCAAGTGCTGGTGTTTTCTGGTCCAAAGTTATACCAATTATAAGCAAAATATCGGCCTGGACCATATTCGACAGAGATGCAAGGACCCTATACTGGTATATGATCTTATATATATGGTAAAGGGATGAATGACGCTGATAAGTTTCATGCTTCATCCTCCTGTCATAAGGCTTTGTGGGGTATCAGTGTCAGAGAATACTCGTTTTGTGTCTGAGTACTGGATTGAGACTCCTCGATGGTTCAGTGTTAGAAATGTCCGAAGGTATGTCTATTGGTGCAAGTAAGTTCCCTTTTGTTCTAACTGACTTCTATTAAGGCTTCTCAAATTGGGAATCGGGATTGACAAAATCACAAAGAAAAAAAAAACTATATCATCGTATTTTCAAGGTATGCAATCGATTGTCAAAAGATCCATGGTCTCCCATTTTAATACTAGATAACATTTTCTGATAGGCCATAGCAATACTGAACTCAATATGGTTAGAACTCTGTCATCGTGTAGAAGTACTAGATCTTGATCTTGGTGTTCTGTTTTGAGTTTCAGGAATACCAAGATAGATTAGTCGTTGTTAAAATTGATCATGATGCCAACCCTCGACTGATCGAAGAGTTCAAGGTTTATGGACTGCCAGCTTTGATTCTATTTAAGAATGGGAAGGAGATTCCTGAAAGCAGGAGGGAAGGTGCAATCACAAAGGCGAAGCTCAAGGAGTATGTTGATTCTTTGTTGGAGTCAACCTCAGTTGCATAATCCTTAGGTTTCTTTTGTATCCCGATGTTTCTTTAAACAAAAAAAATGTCCAATACGGACTCATTCTGTCTATTTTTGCATCGTTTAAATTTTATAATCCGAGTTGTATCATGTATAACACAGATATACATTTGAAATTGTATAATTTTTGAGTTGTGCATTAGTTCTAAGTCCTAAGTTATCTTCCTTATCAGGGCAATTGTAAATCTAGTTTCTCTACACTGTCCACAAACGGTAAGCCTAACACCTTTTAACAATGGGTTAAAATGCAATTCACACCCCTCTACTTTCGAGTTTTGCAAGTTACACTTCTACACTTACTAAATAACCGATTTAATCATTATTCTTTTTTAATTTCACCAATTTGATAACAACCTCACGATTTCCTTCACCTTTTCATTCTACTTCTTTCTGGCTCTGAACTCTTTTCGCCCAGCTTTGTTCGTCTATGGTCTTTCCGAATTTCAGTATTTTATTCTTGGCATAAACCGATGGATGGAGTGTTGCAAGTTTTATTTTAAAGTAAACTAAAAGCCCTTAGCCACCAAGTGCGTTTTGTACTTGTCAACTTTGTCGTTCTCCCTCAGCTTTGTCTTATAAATCCATTTTACGCCGATTGTTTTGTGCCCTTCTGGAAGATCGGATAGCTCTCAAGTATCATTTTTTTCGATGGCTGCAATTTCAACATCCATAGCCTTCCGTCATTTTGATTCTTTGACAGTGCTTTCAAAAGTTGTGGGATCACAGTCTGAAAATAGAGCAAAGTGAGTGAATGGATCTTCAGATTGATCAACTCCGGTTACCTCATAATCTGACATCCATGCTGGCCTCTTTTGAATGCAATAAGCGAATGGATAAGAATTTTTTTAGTGCTAGGATTGTAGAGCTTATACGCTTTTGATTGAATTGTTAGAACACATGTTCTTATGTGGAGTTAGTCAATAGACACTTTGCTTAGTTTGTTTTTGAAGTGGCAGGTTGTTGCCAAGTTTTTAGGTGAGTTGTCAAATTATGCAGTTAATGGGTTAAGTTTGTTGCTATTTTTATGCTTTTATCCGTTGATGTATTGCCGATTAAAGGCTGTTAATTAATGAATGCAATACACAACAAATAACTCATTTTCACTGTGTCTTGTCTTGTTCCACTATTGTCTAATATTATAACATGGAGAGGCTTGTAACCTCCAAGTTGGTGCCTTTGATGAGGGAAATTGAGCCTCATGAATTCACCTCTAAGCTTATAAGCTGCCATATCGTAAGCCAAAGTGACTTCTTCTGCTATATCGAATGTGCCAAGCCAAAGCCGGGTTCGATTTTTCGGGAGTCTGATCTTAGCTAGCCAGAGCCGGGTTCGGTTCTTCGGGAGTCTGATCTCAGCTAGCCATTTCCCCCAATGCCATTGTCTCACTCCCTTGAAGAACAAGAAGAATGGATCTCGGGCAAACTTCGTTGAAAAAGAAGAAGAAGGATAAAAGCGAGTCAGGTCTCGCTGAAGAAGAAGAAGAATGAGCCACAAGGTCTCGATGAAAAAGATGAAGAAGAGCCTTCGTTGAAGAAGAGGGAAATGAGAGCTAAAAATGGTGAAGTTTGGTATTTGTCTTGGTTGATTTGATATATGCATTAGAAATGGAAGAGATGATGATGGAAGAGAGAGATTGTAAATGATTGATTTGATTTGGTGGGGCATATGTATTGTTGGGGGTTATATCCTCAAAGTATGTGTATTGACATTTGGTATGAAATTTAAAGAAGATTATATTTTTCTTATAATTGTTCTTTTAAATTGTTGTTGAATAATTTATATAAATATCTGAAAATTTCATATTCATTAATGAGACTATGATTTTGTATTAGTACGAAAGGATTAAGATCATAGATAATGAATAAAATTGTCAGCAACATATTAAAGTATGAAATCTTTAATGAATGGTTGCTAGTACGGTTCACTAAGCATTACGAATGCGTGTATCTAGATCCAGATCATTGATGTGGATATACATCTTAGTGAATGTACTTTATATAATGAGATTATACATGATAAGACCGATGTGAATTAATATCTTTATTAACATGCCGTTTATCATAAAGATTTAATACACATCAATTTGATCATTATATGATGATCAGTCTGAATCTTGAGTAGTCATGAACTCTTATGCATGTCTACTGAATCTTTTGATTCACTCGTTAAGATTTGTTTATAAATCAGACTAGTGACTTTTGTTTTGAAGATTTAGTGATGCGGATGGCTGGGGACATGATCTTACAAAATTTGGAATCTAAGCTTTCCTAACAGATCGTATATTGGTTCCCTTAAGTGTTAATCATGGAACTGAATGGTCATTAAGCTCAAATTTATATAAGATTATAAATTAGTCAATCACTAGTGGATTAAGGGTACTTAATGATACAGAGGTAAATAGAAGGGTAAAATGGTAATTTTGAATAGTTCTAATTTACGAACTAATAATTGGAGGACAAAACTATATGAAATGATTATGTCAGTGGACTACATGACAATACTCTGTAAATACATTTTATAATCTCTAAGACTGCAATTTCATATTTATAGTGGAGTAATATTGAAATTAATAAATAAGATTATTTAATTAAAGAGTTTAATTAATAATCTAATTTATTGGAGCTTAGGATTATAGATCCATGGTCCCCAAGTCACCTCTATACTACGCTGTCTAGGACGTGAATATTTCAGAACATGAGAAAATGAATGACTTGAAAACAGAATTTTTATTCGGAGGGAAGTACATAATTATGTGTGATTAATTAATTGAATTATTTATATATTTAAATATAATTTTGGAAATTATTTATATATAAATATTATCGATTATTTTAATTATCGAAAGTGAAACATAATATCTAATTTATGAAATTATATAATTAAATTATTATGAGATAATAATTTAAATCAACTAAATCTGTTATTTATGAGATAACGGATAAGTTAGTTGATAGTGATTATCAGATATATTAATTTTGAATTAATTGATATCTAGATAATTATCTTATTAAAATAAGTATTTAATTAGCAGTAATTGCCACATGTCAATCACTGATAGAGTATCAGAAATTGACATGGACCATTGTGCTGCCACGTGGCACTACAGTAATGAGTGTGTAACACTGTAATGCCGCTTGGCACTACAGTGGTGTCGTGAGGCACTGTGCTGGCTCATGACACACTACAGTGCCATGTGGCATTGCAGTTGTACACAATTGCAGTGAGTCCCACTGCAATTGGTAATTTTACAATTAAATATTATTTCAGTTTATTTCAAAAAATCTGATATGCCATTATCTAGAATATATACATACATTATTCTAATGGCCTTGGTTGTTGAAAAAAAGGAGAGATAATCAGTTGATCAGTTCATCAATCAAGAGTTGAATTGTGAACACGATTTATGTCAGAGAGATTTTCTTCTGTGATTAAACGTTAATCAACTCTCTAAAAGAATAATCTTCACATTCTTTTAGAGAGTTGTCTCACTAAAGTTCTTCTCAGTAAATCTTTATATCTCATGTGTTGAGAACATCTAGAGATAGAAAAAAACGTCTTGTAATATTCTACTTACCCACACACGTCCTAGTGCGTTGAGGATGGACTTGAAATATCTTGTTTTGGACCTCATAGTCTACTAATCGTTGGAATGATTTCGTGAGAACGGAGGATCGTTCAATTTTTGCAAGGACACTTGATATTGACTACAAGAGGTAATGATTCCTAACCTTGTATGTTATAGATTTAACTTATAAACATATAATGGATCCTGACTGATTGAAAAAGAGTTTTTGATAAAAAATTTTATTTGATTATCGTAGCTTTGCGCAAATTTTATTTTATTAAAATATTCGACTTTTATTAAAAAATTAATTTTTTAAAGGCCACGTGCCTCCATGTTTCTGCTGCGCAGGCGCCGCGGCGACCAACATGTATAATATTTTGATATTAACAAGAGGGGTATAATTTTTCTTACTAAACTTGAAAAGGGTATAATTTTTCAAATTACCCAAGGATTCAAGTGCTTTCATTGGTCTTCACAAAAAAAGTCTGATGAGAAAGTTAATACGTGATAGATCCGCTCTCCATTATTAAACACAGAAATAGTGAGAGATAGATCAAATTGGTGAAATTAAAGAACAAGTACAATGGTGAGAATTGTAAAAACTTAAAATGTAAAGGTATCAATTGCATTTCAGCTTTTATCAATTCGATACATTTCTATTTAGTATATATAGTTCTAATTCTTAAAGCATTACTGTTTACAATTTATATATGTAAGAGTGTCACATGGGTGAGGTGTAGGAGTGGTCTGATCCTAGCTCGTGACCGGAACAACACCTGAGAATGTCGGGAGGATGCCGAGAGGTGAAGGGGGAGCACTCTAAATACTCAAGGGTGGTGACAAATGTTTGCTCTCTCTAGAAGTGGGAGTTTCGCACTCTAGAAGTGAGAGCTTCTCTCTATCTAAAGTGGGAGCTTTTCTCTCTGAATTTCTAATCCCCTTTGAAAGGAAGGAGGAACCCCCCTTTTATAGGTGAACAAAAGAAGGGGGAACCATTGCAACTAATCCCTTGATTAGTTGATTGATCATGCTTAGGTGAGTAAGATGAGGAATACACATAAGCCAATCGGGTGGTATCACATGAGTCTTTGTGTAATGATCATGATCTAGGGACAACACGCCTAGCCGGTGTTCACCCAACGCCTTCTCTATAAAGGTTATCTCAAACGAAACCCCTCCCTAAGGTGGGAGGGTAGCACACTCTCAATGTTTAGAGTGGTCGTACCGAGGAGGTATGTCCCCCATCCAGTACAACGCAGCCTCGCCCCTAATCCTACTAGTCCATAACCCACGAACGTTCTCAGGAAACCATTTATCCACCTAAGTCTTTGTCATTTGACTTGGTGGTTTGTGATGGGATGACTCGTTACAATAATGTAGCGGTGTGTCTTGTCTAAAGTGCGTAATCGTTGTCTCCAAGTTGCGTTACGGGGGATGATCTAGGCACCTCCATGGTACACCCGTGAGGGTGACATCAATGGTGCTACCATGACGGTGACATTAATGGTGCTACCGTAGGGGTGACACCCCATGGTACTGCCATAGGATGACCACCACGGGTACCTCAGTCGCGGCACCCCAAGGGGTGCACCTCAGTGGCCAATGGGTGCACCTCAGCGGTGACACTCAATGGCACGTACTTGGTGGAGACGCTCCCCAAACGTCATAAGAGTCGCGCTTTGCGGGTAGTCAATGTTGAGGTCGTCAACCCTCATATACATTTAGTCCCATGTGCAAGCACGATACGAAGTAATCAAGCTTGTACACAATTTCTTCAATGTATTAATCAGTTGTATTATCAAGTCATCGATCCTTTGATCATTCCGTTACATGGTGTATGCGGGATGCATCAATCTGATATGCCCAATGTGCCTCCTTTACATGGTGTAAGCAATTTTCATGTTACATGAGGTCAAATTTATAAGATAAGTTATTATGGGTAAATTTTGAAAAAAATTCAATTGTTTTTTGAATTTTTTTTTGAAGTCCCCACCCCCTTCTCCCTCTTTTAAAAAGTAAAAAAATCAAGTCGAGTGGCGACATGAAGTAGTGAGGTCGAGCGTGATCGATCTTGACCTGTGGCATGGTCTGCGGGATGGGCCTTGGCCAACATGCCGTCACTGAGGTTCAGTGGCGGCCAAGCATGCTTGGCCATCAATTTTGTAAATTTTTTTGGGAGTCCCCACTCCTTTCTCCTTCTATAAAAAGGACTACAAGCACCATTTACCATTCTCCCATTCATTTAAGTGTCATTGAGGCAAAATTATCGATTCCTTCTCACTCCACTTCGGCAAGCTTGAAGGTTGAAGAACTAAGGTTTCATATTAGGACATTTTTGGCAAAAAAATTCAAAGCTCCAAGAAAGGTGTTCGTCCCTATTTTCTCTTTGGCTAAGGTTTAAGGTAAACCCATTGATTTCTCACACTTTTCTTGCATTTTTTGAGTGAAATCACTAATGTAAATTGATTAATGCTTGCTGGAAATTTGTTGGGTGTTGTAATTTTGTGAAGTTTTGTTGCCATGGGAGTGTTGGGGATGGTTTTCGGCCATGGGGGTGTTGGGCCATGTAAACTTGCGGTACCGCCACCACGAATTGAGCTTGATGGCAGTACTGTTGGGCGCGCGAGGGAGGGAGAAAGCATGGTGGTGGTTTGGTGATGGCGGCACTCTAGGTGGGGATAAGCTTGGATGGATGGAGTGATGCACGACATGGACTGGAGTGGGAGTTGATAATACGCGGGAGTTGTTCGTGTTGGGCATGGTCGTCACGAGCAGAACACCCATAATGGCGGCATGAGGGTGGAGTGCAGTGGCGGTTTGGGGGAGCAGCGGTGGCTTGAAGGAGTGGGAGTGCAGCGCCTGCTTAGGAGAGCGGGAGTGAAGCTGTTTAGGGGAGCGTGAGTGCAGCTCCTACACCTGGAGGAACGAGAGCACAACGGCTTGGGGGTGCGGGAGTGCAGCTCTTGCTTGGGGGAGCGAGAGTGCAGCAACTTGGGGGAGAGGAAGTGCAGCGGTAGCATGGGGGAGCGGGAGTGCAGCGACGGCTTGGGCTTTGTGTATTCTTGCTTGCTCTAACCAAGTTTTTATTTTCTTTGCAGATCTTGCTTTCACGGACCATCAAGTAGTAGTCGTGTGAATGTATGAGTCAAGCTTTCTATAATTTGGACTTCTCTCTTCAGGGTGTGCGCTGGAGCCTCCACTAGGGAGTGCACGGGAGCCTCCACCAAGGAGTACGTGAAAGCCTACGTCGAGGAGCGCGTGTATGCCTCAACCGAGTAGTGAGTGAAAGCCTCCGTCGAGGAGTGCGTGTATGCATCTCATCGAGCACGTCATCTATTATGGATGTTCTCAAGTAGAGGCGTGAAAACATATGCATCTCACTAAGCATGACGTCTATCATGGGTGTTCTCAAGTAGAAGTGTGAAAGCCTATGCATCTCACCAAGCATGAGGTCTATCATGGGTGTTCTCAAGTAGATACGTGAAAGCCTATGCGTCTCACCAAGCATGACGTCTATCATGAGTGTTCTCAAGTAGATGCGTGAAAGCCGGTGGGTGAAGAGGTGAGTTGCAGAAGTGGGTGAGTTGCAGAAGTGGTGTCTTAGCTCGTGACCGGAACAACACTTGAGAACATCGGAGAGGAAACCGGGAGGTGAAGAGGGAGCACTTTAGACACTCAAGGGTGGCGACAAATGCTTGCTCTCTCTTTCTAGAAATGAAAGTTTCTCTCTCTAAAGTGGGAGTTTCTCTCTCTAAATTTCCAATCCTCTTTCAAATGAAGGAGGAGTCCTCATTTTATAGGTGAACAAAAGGAGGGGAGAGCATTGCAACTAATCCCTTGATTAGTTGCAAGCTCGTCAATCAAATCGCGCCACCTAAGCTGACTGATCATGCTTAGGTGAGTAAGAGGAGGATTACACATGAGCCAATCGGCTGGCGCCATGTGAGTCTTTGTGTAATGACCATGATCTAGGGAGAACACACCTAGCCGTTGAGGAGCGATGACGGTGTTCACCCAATGCCTCCTCTACAAAGGTTCTCTCAAATCAAACCCCTCCCCAAGGTGGGAGTGGTCCTACCAAGGAGGTATGTCCCCCGTCTAGTACAACGTAGCCTCGCCCCTAATCCTACAAGTCCATAACCAACTGAGCGTTCCCAGAAAATTATACGTCCACCCAAGTCTTTGTCACTTGACTTGGTAGTTTGTGATGTGATGACTCGTTACAATAGTGTCTGAAGTGAGTAATCGTTGTCTCCAAGTTGCATTACGAAGGATGATCCAAGCACCTCCATGTAGATCCATGAGGGTGACATCAATGGTGCTACCATGGCGGTGACATTAAGGGTGCTACCGTAGGGGTGACACCCCGTGGTGCTGCCATGGGAACCCCCACGAGTACCTCTGTGGCGGCACCTCAAGGGGTGCACCTCAGTGGCGGCATCCCAATGGGTGCATCTCAGCGGTGACATTTAATGGTACGTACTTGGTGGAGACGCTCCCGATACGCCGTAAGAGTTGCGCTTTGTGGGTAGTCAACATTGAGGTCGTCAACCCTCATATACACAGTTAAAAACAACATTTTCATCCGTCTAATTCTGACAATCACAATCCAACTAATTTTCATCAATTTAAGCATCAATCTCAGCAAGTGACAGGCTTAGGAGCACTTCGACCTATAGTTTTCGCTGTATTATGTTTTTTATATCTCTTTTGTAGTTGAGAGAGAGTTTTCATGAGAAAAACAAAATGGGAGAAAGGAAAAACTTTTGGGTTTGACATTGAAGAATTAAAAGTCCAAATTTTCCTACAATTTATTGATGATCTGCTCCGGGTAGTTCTTCGACTTTTTTTATTTTGTCATGATTTTTTAATTTTGAGATTTTCTTCCACACTCTGATATGTTTTGTGTTGTCCCGATATGGTGCGTTCAAGTTTTTTGCTATTATTTTGAGTCATTTGTCTTTAATTTGTTGATAATTATCTTATTTGTCTATTTTGTGTTGTCCTGATATGGTGGTTTATCACCAGACCTTGAGGATAAGAAATAAGCCATTTTTATCAACTAATACCTTCAAAAAAAATATATGGAGCTGCCCAAAGGTTTTTGGGAAAATATGTGGGCTCTGCGAGACCTAAAAAAGAGTTGTCGAGGTGCTGAAGATGAATGGAAGTGGAATTGGAGGTAAAAAAAAAGGAGAATGAAGGAAGTTATTTATATTGAAAAAAATTGTGTCTAAAAATTGGAGGGAAATAGGATAAATGAAGGGAATAATGAAGGTCTTCTCTCTTTTAGGGTGGAAGAATAATGATGAAAAAAGCATAGTTAAATCTTTGATAGTTTTGATGAAAAATCATCATTGAAGGATGATTTTGATGTTTCTCCACCTACATAGACAAAAATATATAAATGAAGGGAAATAATGAAGATTTTCTCTCTTTTGGGGTGGAAGAAGAATGATGAAAAACAGAGTTAAATCTTCATTAATTTGACGAAAAATCATCACTGAAAGGTGATTTTGAAGTTTCTCCAACTACATAGACATAAATATAATTTTTTTAACAGTATAGTTTTTGTTTTGATCAAAATGTAGATATATATGTTACATTTTAACCTAAATTAGTTACAAATTTTGAAAAATAAGTATCAAAATGTTATAATTTTACAAATTAGAAATTATCCCTCCACTTAGGCACTTCAAAGCAAAAAAGCTAAAAGCGATGCTACGCATTTTTCAAATTTCTCGAAGACTTCCCTCTAGCATGTGTCAAAGGGTCCTTCATTGCACTGCCAACCCTCACCATAAAATCTCATCAAAATTTTTGCACATCAATGAAGCGCATCACTTCATGTGCTCTCATTTCACTTCTCAAAGAAAGCCTAACGTCCACATCACTATCGCATAGACACTTATGCACCGAAATTATTGATGCTGATTCTTATCATCCTCCAAATGACACTATGTCACTGGTAATCTTATTTCACTTTTAAACAAATGGATTTTTCCCCAGATGACCCGGAGTTGAAGAGCATTGCCCCCAAACTCAACGCTAAAGTTGTTAAATCTATGCTAAATGGCCTTAGGAGTTAGAAGATAGCTCATATCTTCTTTATGTGGGCCTCCAATCAACACGGCTTTAGGCACAATTGCTACACTTACAGTGCCATGGCATCCATCCTATCAGATGTTCGACAAAATGCCCAACTGAAGAGCATTGGCCATGGATATTCTCAATTCAAATTGTTTCATCACTCAGGGAGCTATGGATTTCTTCCTAAGATGTTTAGGTAACGTGGGTTTAGTTGAAGAAGCTAATTTTATGTTTGATAGAGTTAGATTGATAGGTCTTTGTGCCCTCAATAGTTGTAGTTATAATTGCCTACTAGAAGCCATTACCTCAGGCAATGCCCTTTACTTGCTCAAGGACATAATATCAACGTCGCTAGAGATAGAGCAAAACGGAAGGTTTTTGCACTAACTCGTCGGGAAGCTGAGCAATCAGATACAGTTGTGGCAGGTACATTAGTTGTATTAGGACATTCAGCTTTTACATTGATTGATTCTGGATCCACACACTCTTTTATATCTACTTCGTTTGTGACTCATGCATCTTTGCATGTTGTGCCATTGGATTTTGAGTTATGTGTTTCTACGCCTTCTGGAGCTTCTTTCCTAGCTAATAAGGCGATGTAGAGTTGTTCAGTGATGATAGCAGAAAGTGTTATGTATGCTAGGCTTATAGTCCTAGGGATGCATGATTTTGACGTAATCTTTGGGATGTATTGGTTGACAGCTAACTATGCCAATATAAACTGTTATCGAAAGGAAGTTTGATTCCTACCTCCTGGTAGACCTAGCTTCAATTTTAGAGGATCCGAACAATGGCCTATACCGAAGGTGATATCTGCTTTGTGGGCACAACGTCTACTTGATCGTGGTAATTGAGGTTACTTAGATTCTGTGGTGGATACAACTAAGAAAAATGTGGATATTCGATCAATTCGAGTCGTTGGTGAACTTTTGGAGGTCTTTCCCGATGATTTGCCAGGACGTCCTCCTCCTCAGGAGACAAGTTTTTGTATTGAGTTGGTACTAGGCACTGCCCCTATATCTAAAGCTTTGTATCGTATGGCTCCTGCAGAGTTGAAAGAACTTAAGGACTAACTTCAAGAATTACTGGATAAGGGTTTCATTAGAAACTGTGTTTCATCTTGTGGTGCTCCCGTATTATTTGTTAAAAATAAAGATGGATCAAAGAGGCTATGCATTGACTATAGTGAGTTGAATAGAGTCACTATCAAGAATAAATATCCATTACCGCACATTGAAGATTTGTTTGATTAACTTCAGAGAGCATCAACTTTCTCCAAGATTGATTTGAGATTAGGTTATCATAAGCTCAGGATTCGAGATGAGAATATTCCTAAGACAACATTTCCTACTTGTTACGACCATTATAAGTTTATAGTGATGCCGTTTGGATTAACTAATGCTCTGACAGCCTTCATGGATCTGATGAATAAGGTGTTCAAAGAGTACTTGGATTGTTTTGTGATTATCTTCATTGATGATATTCTGGTATACTCTAGATCGGAGGCTGAGCATATAAATCACCTTAGAATTATTTTGTAAGCATTAAAGACACACCAGTTTTATGCCAAGTTCTAGAAGTATAAGTTTTGGCTTCAGCAAATGTCATTCCTTGGTCATGTGGTATCTCGAGATGGATCTCCGTTGACCGATCTAAGATTGAAATGGTGATTAGTTGGCCTCAACAGACAAACGTTGGGGAAGTTCGTAGTTTTCTGGGTCTAGCAGGATATTACAGGAGATACATTGACAGTTTTGTAAAGATCATTGCTCCACTTACTCAGTTGGCCAGGAAGAATGTCACATTTACTTGGAAGACTGAGTGTGAGAAATGTTTTCAGAGCCTTAAACAAAAATTAGTGTCAGCTCTAGTGTTGACCATTCCAGATAGTGAAAGTGATTTTGTGATTTACAGTGATGCTTCCAAGAGAGGTTTGGGTTGGAGTTGGCTGTAGTTGAATTTGCCCTCAAGATTTGGAGACATTACTTATATGGTTGTAAGTGCCAGATTTACACAGATCATAAGAGTCTTAAGTATTTTTTCACTCAATAAGAGCTTAACATGAGGCGAGCAGTTAGTTAGAGCTGGTGAAGGATTATGACTGTGAGATTATTTATCACCCAAGAAAGGAAAATGTTGTGGCTGATGCCTTAAGTAAAAAATCATCCCATTCAGCAGCTTTTATTACACCTCAAGAGCATATACTGTAGGATTTGGAAAGTGTGGAGATTCAAGTTTTGTTGAAAGACACTATAACACAATTAGCATAGCACATAGTTCGACTGTCATTGTAGCATCGTATTATTGATGCAGAGAACTCAGACTATGAGTTGCTTTTGATTCACAGTGAAGTGGGTTCGCACAAAAGACAATGGTTCAATGTTAATAATGATTCAGCTCTTCGCTTTCATGGGAGGCTTTTTGTTCCAAAGGATGCAATCATTAGGCATGGATTACTCATGGAGGCTCATAGTTCACCATACACTGTGCACCCTGGTAGCACTAAAGTGTATTATGATTTAAAGTTACATTATTGGTGGAATGGTATGAAGCATGATACCACTGAGTTTGATAGTAGATCAAGGTTCAGAGACACGGACCATCTAGGGTCTTGCAACCTTTAAATATTCCTTAATGGAAGTAGGAGCCTATGACTATGGATTTCATTTCAGAGACAATACCATCTTTGGGTTGTGGTAGATCACCTTACCAAGTTTGCACACTTTTTGCCTGACAAGACTACATGTTCAGTTGAGGATTGAGCTCGGTTGTATATCCTAGAGATTGGTCAAATTTACAGGATTTCAGTGCCTGTAGTATCAGATCAGGATCCGCGGTTTACTTCAAATTTTTGACGAAGTCTACAGAAATCTTTGGGTACTTAGTTGAATTTTAGTTCAACTTTCAATCCGTAATCTGATGGGCAATCTAAGTGAATGATTCAGACGTTAGAGGATATGCATCAAGCTTGTGTCTTGGATTTATCTGGAAGTTGGGATGCGCAGTTGACAGTCGTGGAGTTGGCTTACAATAACAGTTACCAAGAGACGATTTGTATGGCTTCGTTTGAGGCACTTTGTGGGAATCCCGTATTTCTCAAGGTTGAGCCAATAAATGGTGTTATGCGTTTTGGTCGGAAAGGGAAGCTGAGTCCCAGGTTTATTGGACCCTTTGAGGTTTTGGATCATATCGATTTTTTGGCTTACCAACTCGCAATACCACCAGCTATTTCAGGTGTTCATAATGTGGTTCACGTCTTGATGCTGAGAAAGTTGTTTCAATAAGATAAAATTGATGAAGCAACATTGGAACGAGAAGCGGAGATACGTGTCAAGTATCCAAAGTTCTTTCAATAAGGTAAAATCCTTTTGGGGAAGAAAGTTTTTAAGAATGGAAGAATGTAATACCCAAATATTTATTCAGGGTTATTCTTGTAATTCAAAACCACCACTCACACCTATACACTCATAAACACACTTTGCTAACCCCATTTATCTCCCTCACACCAATGTGTTATCTCTAAACTATCTCCCCCCACTCTTTTTTTTATCTCAAACAAGTAACCACCCACAACTCCCTCTCTCCCATTTTCTTTTACCAGCACGAATCATTCTCCTCTTCATTGCTTTTCCCCCTCTCTTTTATAGTTTTCTTCTCCAACGAGCCTTTTTTCTTCACCTTCATCTATTTTGTTTCAGCTTGGGCAACCTTATAACATTGATATTGGTAAGAAATTTCTTGTTTCCTCTTTTCTATTCTTTAAAAATAGATTTTCTATCTAAATGTTGGAAATAGTCAATTTCTGAATTTTATCTCTTAAATTATAGAGAAATTCTCAATTTTTCGTCTCTGTTTCTAAGTCGTCGCTGCATCACGCTGTCCATCGATTCCGGTAAGACATTTTACTTTCTTCCTCTTGTTCTAATCATTTCTCCTCTATTTCTCTCCGCTTATTACCATCTCACTCAACTCATCCCTAATTTTTCCTTTGTTCATCTATTTTTCTTTCATTTGGGTAGCCTTCAATCGTCATTTTTTCGGATTGTTGTTTCATCGTCATCGCTGCCTTCATTGTTGGTAAGCTTGGTTTCTTTTCTTCTCTCTCGATTCTGTTCAAAATGTAACTTAGTCTTTTGACCCAGTTGGTTTTGACCCGACCTGAATTGGTTCAACCAGGCCAGTCTGAACCAGACCGGTTTAGTTAGACCGAACCAAACTAGTCCAACCAAACCAGACCGAACCGATTCAACCAGACTAGACCAAACCGGTTTAACCCGACTAGATCGAACTAACCTAAATTAGCAGAAGTGAACTGGTTCAAACCACCTAAACCTAGTTGAACCGGTTTAAACCGCTCAATCAATTTACACCTGGTTTAGTTTCCACATGTTCCCAACCTCACTCGCTCTCTAGTTAATTAGATAATAGTAGTTATTATATGAATATGTTGTCATCTGGGTTCCTTGGATTTCAGGTCATTAGTTGCTGAATTTAATTCGTAGCGAATCCACGTAAGTGGATTTACATAGTAATTCGGTTCACACGTTATAAGTGTAGCATATATAATTATTTTTATTATTTCTTTATGTTACTCAATCTTATGATCAAGTGTGTTATTATTTACCATGTTATGTATGATTATATATTTTGAGTTATACACGTAATAATTATATTGTTTATGTTCATGAACAAGTTATATGTTTACTCATGTATAAGTAATAATGTGAATTATGAATCTTAATTCAAGTAAAGTGATAAGTAAACAAGAGGTAGACTTAGTCATGTCCCTTGGTTATCAAATAACCAGATTGTTCACATCATGTTATCAAGTTATATGGTTGGGTGTCACCACGTTTATGTTAGCGTCCTTAAAGTTCAGATAACTTTAAGTGACATCAAGTTTCAGGACACCAAATCGATCATGTTCACGTTCACGTTACAAGTTCAAGTTCAAGTTCAAATGTGAAACAGTTCTGGTTAGATTGTTAATTGAGGGACATGCCTAGTCGAATTATGATCAAGCAAGTACAATATCAGCAAGAATAAGTACACGTTCAAGTTATATGTTAACAACGGGACCAAGCTTTACAAATGTTTCTAGACATTTCTGCTCGTAGCTGTTGTTCTGATGTAGTAGCTTATAACACGTTGATAAACGGACTCTGTAAGGCCGGTAGAGTAACGAAAGCGTGAGAATTATTAAACAAAATATTGTAAAGGGGCTCGCTCCCTCAACTATAACTTACAACGTTCTCATCGATGGATGGTGCAATATAGGCAACATTGATCATGCAATGCTTTGTATGTCGAGGATGATTGGGGAAAACAGGGAGCCAACCGTGGTTACTTACACAACGTTAGTAGTGTTAGAATTATGTCCATAAAATAGGGTATAATAACTATTTACGAGTATTTCTCAGACATTTAATATTACTGAGTTTAATGAATGAATGAAAGCTTTTCTGTTAATAAATTCCTGTAACTATTTTCAACGTAAGAAGAGTAAAGGCTTAGGGTCCTTCCAGACAAACTCTTTTGAAATAGTTCAGAATATTATTCGCAGTCTTAGGAACGACTAGGGAATTGAGTTTGATTACGACTATTAGGTTGAACCACATGATGTCGGTCTTGGAGCATGAGCGTGTAGACTCTAACGGTTGACATATACATATTATGGAATATGTTGAGTAGACCAGTAATAAATTACTTTAGAGTAAACCATTTATCTAACTCTAAATCTAATTGTTACACCTTAAGGGTATTTTCACAATTACCTTAATTTTGAGTTGAATACGAAACTTGACCTAGTTAGTTATGATTTTTGATACGTCAGAGGCTTGAGTTCGAATTGCAAGACGATACTTCGACTGCTGGGATCGTAATTCAACTATGTTGAAGTTGCGTGATTCACAAATATGGAATTCGTGGTTAGATTACAAAATGCAACAATATCACATTATGCTTTATTGATGTGTGTGTGAATAAATTAACCTGACCAGGTACTCGATGAAATGTATCATTGAATAAGACATGGGGAATTGTATAAGATAATTCACTATTATGTCTTTCTTATTCAGAGTCGATAAAAAAGTTAAATAAATAATAACAAGAGTGGTAAAACGGTAATTTTACATCCATCTCTTGTTACTGATATTCACGAAGGGTAATATGTTAAAATATTATGTAGACCGTGAAATAAAAATATTTATTTACACCGACAGAAAATGTAGCACGCATGAATCGAGAGTTGATTCGGCATCGAAACTATAGTGAAGTCCTACGATGTCATGATTAAATAGAACGAGAATTTATAGAGATAAATTTGTCGGGTATTTGAATTCTATAACTTTACTCATGTGGGTCATTCAGTCTCAGGAGTAGCTTATGAGCACATGAATAGAAGAAACAATATCAGTTGGATAAAAAATGTGTTTTGAGTCAAGATGTATTTTCTGAACACATATATGATGGGTGTTGTCACTTAATTAGTGAAGAGCAATTAATTGATGTTCAAATTAATCAATTTATTATTTTCTAATTATTGGATAATTAGTAAATAAGAAAAATTAATTAATTGATGGAGATCAATTTAATTTATCAATTTTAGATTGATGAATTTGGACACGATATTGACTTTAATGAGAGATGCAATTTTTCACAATTATGAATTATGTGAATTTTGGAATTACAGATATATGAGGTATATGTGAAAATTCCAAAATTATATACACTTACGTGATGACATTAGGGTTGCCTAACCTAAGTGTGTTGACACAACCTTAATCACACAGAACATAAAAAAATTTGTCTCTCCTCCTGTGGTCGTCGGAATTACCAGAGGAAGAGAAAAATTTGATTTTTTTTATTCAGTTGTTTTGAGAGCTCACACCCAATTCCTAACGACGATGTTCTTGTGAAATATATTTCTGAATTTAACGAGTAGTTATTGGTGCAAAGACTAATTGAAGTTTTTGGATTTGAAGAACGAAGTAAACGAACTCTGCAATTCACAAGACCTGATGAAGGGGTCACGCTTTGGAACGAAACGTAACAGAAAGGGTACACTCCAAACCGAGTTAGGTACATGGCTCTTATATATGGTCTGTGCAAATGTGGTAGGCCTGATTCAGCTAAACTTTATTTTCACAAGATGGAGGAAAAGGAAAAGAAACTTGACATTTATGTTCATGTTGCACTATTGAATGGTTTCATTGCTGACTTGAACTACCCCATGGCTTTTGAGATCTTGAAGGAAATGGTTGATAAAGGGAATACACGTGATCCAACTAATAAGAACTATGTAGCAATACGTGACGCGATATTTAAGTTGTCGGAAGACGCCAGGACTTCCTCAAGGGTTAGGGATCTTCTTGCAAAGGGGAGCATTCCAACCATTAGTGTTTCAGATCTATGCCACTGAAGATGTACATTCTCTTTACTGATGGGACTTTTTTTACCGATGAAGATGGACTTAAAGATTGAGATACACACACGTTGAGATTTTTCTGGTTTGAGTAAAATAATAGAAGATTGGAAAGACGATAGAAGACTGCTATCATTCTTTTATAATAGGGCAACTGAATGAAATAAATAAATAAATAAATAATATATATGTATGTATGTATATATAGATATATTTATATATGTGTATCCCTCCATCACAAAAGTATGTTTGGAGGCAATTAATATTCTCTGCACTTTAGATGATAGTTTGGTCGTGTTCGATCTGACATAAACAACTCAGAGCTGATCAAACGTGAAATTAAAGCATAATTTTGTTTTGTTTTGTTTTGTTTTAAATTCTTAGCTAGTCATGTCTAGGTTAATTGGACGCTCAAAACGTCGAGCCTACCGATGCTCAAGAAAATGTCGTGATGATCTCTGATTATTAATCGTGCCGACTTATTTGTTATTTAACAATAGCAACAAGTTACTGGTTTGGTCAATTTACAACCGCCCTCTTTATGTAGAAATTGAAATCGATCAGAAACTATAGATCTAAAATACTGTTCCAACGCTAATTAAGACCAAAATCAAATTTTTGAATATAATTAAAACTATGTTTATAACTATCCAAAAAGAATTCCACTTCAAAAAACGTAACAACTACCCAACTAAATTATGAAACTAAGTGACGAGTGAAATTCAAAATACAGAGATTATTTATAAATTACATCCAAACAAGCGCAGCAGAAAATCTCTCCAAGTCATCAGGGAACAAGCTCACGTGTGAAATGGCACCAACGGTCGTAAGAAGGCTGGAGATTAGGCCAATCAGAGGCAGAAATGGCGAAGTCTTGTAGCCAATTTGTGAGTATGACTTCTTGATCAGTTGAGGGTAAGCTACCAATCACTTGATTCACAGCTCTTTCAAGCTCCGCCTTCTCAAAAGCTGATAGTATTGGGTACGCTAGCCCATTGCTGGCATGGCAAAGCAATGGCAGCCATAGCAGTAGCAGCCTAAACTTCACTTCCCTCGACACCTCCACTCCTTCTCTTGTCAGCTCACAAAACAATATCGCTGTTTCATATAAATAACATTATAAATATGACTCAGTTTAGTCCATATTAATATGAAAGACCATTAATATTTAGGAATGGTAACTATTTAAGGAGAAGATACTAACCTGTAATTTTGACAAAGGAGCCTTGGAGTCTAGGACTAGTAGTGAGAGAGAGAGAAGCAAGCTCCGAAGCAAAGCTCCATTGCTCCATAGCTTCACCAATTGCCCTATACTCCCTTAGCTTTTCTGTCATCCACATCAATTCTTGAGCCAACTTCTCCGCCATCACTTCCCCACTATACTCCTCCACTTCGCCCCCACCACCACCGCCTATTCCCAGCACTATCTTCTTCGGCAACATCCAAGTGTCAGTCTTTGCCACCGCGGACATTACGGCATTCAAGCAGAATCCTAGGATTCTTACGTAAGGTGCCACGTAGTGTCCAAGAGGCAATGATTGGATGACGCGTGCGGGCCAGGCTTCAGCAATGGCGTAGTCTTGTTCGGATTTTGTGCGTTGGAGGGCTTGTTGTAGGAGGCTGCACGTACGCGCGAATGCCGAAGAGAGAGCCGTTCGATTAATGTCGAGAAGATCCACGTGGAAGTCTTTAGCGTTGTCTTGCATTATCTTGTCAGCCATTGCCAGCGCAAATTGGTATTTCCTTGACGTGGCTGGCATTTCATTCAGGAGCACAAATATCTGGACCATCCAATAATATTATTATAATTAAGAAAACATAGACAGACACCGTCTTTCAGGAGCACAAATATCTGGACCATCCAATACATTATTATAATTAATTATAATTATAAAAAAAATACATACATCCTTTAAAATTATCTAAAAGATAAAGACATCCTTTATAGTTAAAAAAATTTATCTAAAAGAGAAGGAAATCCTTTATAGTTTAAAAAAACTACGAACCTCTTTTGAGATTTTATTTTGAAGATTAAAAAACTTAAAAAACATTATTTTCTTTATTAATATTGTTAAAGTTTCTTAAAAATATTAAAAGTAACTTAATTTTTCTATATTGCTTACTGGGCGAAACTGAATTTTCATGTTTTGAAGGTGTTTACTAGGTTGAACCCGAATTTTCGTGTTTGAAGGTTTTCTCGAGTTATGGAAGAGATAAGCAATTTCATATTTTAAGAATTTTCTCGAGTCCGAATTTTCCAGAGTATGGGTTAATATACTTAAATGAGTATGGATCTCAGGTTATTGATTATTTCATTCTAAAATAAACTAGTTATAACATATTGAATCTATCTATAGATCTTTTCTTAAATTATAGAGGATATATATGTTTTTAAGGAAATTTTATAGGGTGTACACGTATTTTTTCTGAACTTTAAAATTTCAAGTCGTATTTCATAATTTCATAAGCGACTGCGGTAAAGGTATTTTTTTAATTTTTCGAGAAAAAAAGTAAAACTTTTGGAAAAGAAAAAACTGGAAAATAATTAAAAAAAACGTGATAAAAAAACGTGGACTTGCATGAAGATTCAACAGTATGTCAACGTGGCATGTCCCAGCACACATGTTACTTGTTAGTAAAACAGATTAAAGTATGTAACGTGTCAGCTAAAGAAGTCTCCACGATGATACTGGTCATCAATGACGTTTTCTTTACACCCAGAGATTTTCGGAGAAAAGCTTGAAATTTTAAAATGTCATCTTCCCGTATTTTTTTACTACAACGAAATCAATTAATTAAAAATTCCTCTTGGAAAATAAAAAAATACCAAATAATTCGGCATTTTTCTTCCCAAACTGATTACTACAAAATATATCCCAATGAGAAATTATTATTATAATTACAAACCATAGTAAAATATAATATATAGACAACAGCTAACATACAAATAAATTAAATTTTAGGATTTTCGATTGTGATTAAATTGAATTAACAGTGGGAAGAACTGCAAAAATAATTCATTTTCTAGTTTAAGTTATAAAAATGTTCAGATTTATTAGCCGAAATATGTAAATAATTTATTTATCATTGTATAATTTTGATAAATAAAATATTTTTGCAACTCCACCCGAATCGGTCGTTCCCTTAATGTAATTAATTCGTAACAGTTAGCTGGTCCTGGTACGTACCTGAGAGAGAGCTCGACCGAGTCCTTCAACCGACGGTCCACCAACACCATCATAGGGGACCAAATCAAGTGACGTGGAAAGAGCAACAAGCGAGGACGAAGCCGACATCATCGAAGCTGAGGAGACCGATTTGGACGAAGGCGGTAGAAGTAGCGGAAGTCTTGGGTTCTCTAAAGACCTAACGCGGGAGAAACGGTCGAGAAGACGTTTAGGACCATTAAAGCCAAGAAAAGAAGGGAAGGTATCCATCAAAACTCTAAAAAACCAGAGAGTAAGCCACGTGAGAAGCATTCGGAGGTAACGAATATGGTCAGACAGATTCCATTTTTGGTAAGGAGAGTATTGGTTTTTAACGTTGGAAGCTGTAGAAACAAGGGTTTTGGCTGCAACGTTCACTGTGGACATGAAAAGAGAATTGAATATGGAAGAAATTGAAGATTTCGAATTGATCAACCCATAATACTGTTTGTACGAATTCATAGCCATTTTTCTAAAAAATAATACCCCAAACTTGATCAATTAATTTCTCTATCTCTCTCTATGTTATAAGTTGTTTAAAATATGGAGAGCTACTGTTTTCGGAATATTTTATAACATGAATATTGGACCGACTTAAGCTAGAAGATTGATTGAATTATATCGGGTTGTGTATTTATAAAGGAGTGGTGAAACGGATAAAATAGTATTTGGTGGCGTAATTGCGGTTTTGTATTTTAGCTACTCGATCAAATACAATTGAGTAATTAAATAATGAGGAATTGATTAATAGTTAGTACCTAATTAGCGTAAAACAGTTAGCTCAATTAGCAATAGACAGACTGTGATCTAAATACGATTCTCATAAAATTTATGTACTTTGGTCTAGCTGTTTACGTTTTCATTTTTTAATTATTGTATTATTTTTAAGCTGTATCACCAATATACTACTTAGACTATTTACTATATATTCTTATTATTTAGTACAATATGAAACGTGATATAAGCGATATGTTCAATAATTAGGCCGATGATAGAATTGTTAAAAGGAAATTAGATTCATATGTAAAAGAATTGTTGAAGATGACTTGATTTATAAGAAAAAAAATGGGTTCTATCGGCATGGCGATGGCGGTTAGAGTCTAAACCATCAGCGGTGCATTCACACAAATTTTAATTTGGTTACACACACTTACAAATGATGCATACACAGACAAAATGAACAAAGAAAACCGCCTTTCTGTTATTTATCATATAAAATTCAGTAGTCAATTGGAAAAATCATAGATGCTAATAATAACGTAATTTCGTTTTCAATGCTCATAATCAAAAATAATATTTTTCTCGGTTTTCTAATTTTATGTTATTTTTGCCATTTTAGGGTAAATATAATTAGTAGTGTTTCACTTTACGATATAAAAACAGCCTTTGTATGTTAAAATATACACTACAATAATGATCTAACAGGGTATAATTCGAAGTGCAAATTATTTATTTATTTCTCACCTAAAAGTTTATACAAAGTTATATCAGAGGGATGCTACAAGGCTCATCTAGTAAGTCGTTTAGACACTCTTACTACAATGATAAATGTCAATGAGTATTAAAAATGGATTGGTGGTAGAAAGGGAGGGTCTAAAAGGTGGTTTGATTTTATTCTGGGTTAATGACCTCTCAGTCTCCTTTCACTCACACTCATTGTACCATATTGACGTTTCTATCTCGGAAGCGTACGGTTTTGTTTGGAGGCTAACGAGATTCTATGGAAACTTGAATCACTCTTGGAGAAGTCATTTTTGGGAACTTCTTAAAAGATTAAGTCCCTGTTTTAGCACACTTTCACTTGAAAAACAGAAATCCTAACATATAGATCCTTTTCATGGTACTAAGTTAAAAAATAATATAAAAAATATAATAGTAAATAAATGGCTTTTTTTAGTTGGTGTGATTTGAAAAATTATTAATTGTCTAAAATATCTTTATTTTATCCATCATCAATTTAAATAGTGTAGTTAGTATTTTTGAATGATCAATAGCTTTGTATCGAAACTTCAGTACTTCTGAATTAGACTATAACAATAGAAAAAGACAATCATATTTGTATGAACTCAATGTTCAATATTTCCAGCCAATGAACAAGAAACTAGAGCAACCTGTAAATAGTCATTCCACCAAACATCTGTAGATGAAATAATATTGCTAACGTAATCCCATCAAAGTATTCTTTCGTTCAGTTTCAACTTATACTATGCCTTCCAATCAGCTTTTGTATTATCCCAATGATTTTTTAGTTCCATATATATTTCCAACCATAACGAACTTCTTACGTATATATTTCCAACCCTCTTTGTTAAAAAAACTTCCCGATTTTTGTCCATTTGGCATTGCCTCATAACACAAATAAACAAATATCTTATGCAAATCACTGCTCCTAAATTGCTGCAGGCTGTATACTTTTTATAGCTCGAGTTGTTGGGTGACTATTTTTCATCTATGTAATATGTAGAACAAGGTCACTAAATTACATGTATAGCTTTAAGAAACCAACTATATTATTTTACAGCTCATAACATTAATCAACTATTTTTTTATAGTTCATCTTAAGAAATCAAATAAATATGTAGATTACATAAACACAATCATAGATGAATGTCATTGAAAAGTAACTAAGGATTTTTTAGATGATAAAGATATAAGTAATTAATTCTAGAAGAGACCATCATAATCAAATAAAAGTCAAAAGTCCAAATTTTCTTACTTTTGCTATTCCCCTAAACTGGCACGGCTCTTCTGTTTTTCATTTTTTCCCTATCAGGAAAGTTATGGGCTTGGCTTGGGACTAGCAAAACTAAGACATTTATGGAAGAAAAAGAAGACGACACTCTTTTCGTTATAAAGGAGGAGGTGCTCATTGTTCTAAATTTTTACTCTTCAATTATTCTATTTTATGTTGTGAATTATCTAAATAAAAATTCTCCAAGCATTGCGTAATTAATTAAAGGATCAAGAAAAATGGTCATTACCCAGCAATTGTCTAGTAGAAAAATAGAATAAAAAATAGAGCATTTATCCAGTAGAGTATGAATAGAGGGACATATATTGCTTTCTATGCAACACAATTTTGAAGAAGTTGCAATGCACAATAAAACTAGAACAAAAAATTGAGAGGCGATCCAGTAAAGCAATTGAAGAAGAAAACTAGAGGGACGATGAAATAGAACAAAAACAAGAATGAAAAATAGAATAATGGAGGGACGAAGAATGGAGAGATGAAATTTGAAGCAAAGGGGACGAAGAACAAAGCAGTTACCTGAAAATATTAAAAGGAAGAGACGATCCCTAGCTGTCTTCAAAGCAACGAAAATTGAATGAGGAGGAGGGTTTCTCAACTTGTATAGATCTGTGTTTGATCATCATATGATTTTCCTTTTTTATAGAAGTAGAGTTTTTGAACTTGTAAATTTATTAAAATATAAGGTTATAAAAGACAAAAAGTAAACAAAAAATAAGGATATATTTGAAAAGTCAAAAGTTTATCTTAAAATCTTTATTTGACTTCTCACGAGAAGTCATTTGGATGAATTTTTGGAGAAACCCGGTATTTGGATTTCTCCGTATGCACATTAGAAAATGGACTTTATATGAGAAAGTTCATTTTAAAACACTTACAAAACATGTAAGCTTATTTAGATGGACTTTTATTTTCACTTATAAAAGGCATTGGCTGGTGGTGGGTCACTTAAATGAGATTTTGGGCCAATAAAAAAAATTGGGTGGAAATCCTAGACGTGAGTCCAAAATGGAAGAGTTTAGGAAGACCTTGGATTACCGTCCTTGAGTGATTTGCCTTGCAAATGGGCCATTTTCACGTGGTATAATAAATGCTTTTTTTAAAAAAATAGACCATAATAGGAAAATAAATAAAAAATGGTAAAAAAGTTATATTTTGCACAAATAACCAATATTATATAGCTCCTATTTTGAAACTTACAAAAAAATAGTGAATTGACACATCCTCCCTCATTATTAATAGAACATAAAACCTTCTGCAATCAACAAATCGTGAAACCCTAACAAAACAACAGAAACAAAAACCCCTTCCTGTGCAGCGGTGAGTGGAAACTACGGAGAACACTAGTGCAAAATATTCCATCCAAACTTTAAATCATACGAATCTCAATTGTAAATAATATTTACGGCTTGAATTTCTTCTATTTTTGGTCTGAATTGATTTGAATCTATTTTTATAATTTTTTTTCTACAATCTAAAGCCATCAGTTTGAATCTCCGTTATTAGTTCGAAATTATTTTGGTTCGACTATGATTTTCTTTCGATTCTGTGTTATTACACGACCGTTTTGTTTTCGTTTGACTTTGATTTCATATCTATCAAACATGATTATGTTAGGTTTTAATGCGTGATTTCGTATCAGTTTGGATTTAAGTGATTTGTTTTTGTCTTCTGAATTGTCGATTATTGTTGAGTATAAAATAACAAAGATGGATTATAATTTTGTTCAAATAGGGGAAGAATAGAGAGTGTAATTTTCGTTCGAAATTTCTACTATGTACGGTTCAAAATTTATGCTATATCTTCGGTGGTGGCTGGTTTATGGAAATTATGAGAACTCAATTTCTTATTGAACATAGAGTTTTGTTTGTAATTTTAGTCTCTGTAATTTTCATTCCGTGCATTTTTTTCATTCAAAACTCTATTGATATATGTTTTAATTAGTGTTTAACATATGAGTAAATAGACATGAACTACAGGTATTAATCCAAATTTTGACGGAATCTGTTTTGTTAAGTGTATATGCAGTTAAGTAAAATATATTATACTATGGGTATATATCCAATTCCTGAAAATAACCAAGTTTAACAAAGTATGTACAAAGAAGTCAATGATAATATACTATGGGTATACATCCAATTCCGTGAATATATCCAAGGTTGTCAGGATCGCAATCCTGCTATGATCGGTGGAAGGGTGTAGGATCGTGGATCGTAGGATCGGATCGAGTATCGTAAGATCCTACCAATTTTTAATAATTTATTAGTAAAAATTATATTTATGTTGAAAATACTTCAATACATTGAAGAAAATGATTATATAACATCAAGTCATCTGCATACTAAATAAAAATAACATCAGATCATCTACTTACTAAATAACAATAACATCAAGGCATCTACTTATTAAATAATAATAAAAAAGCCATCTAAACAACATAATATTAAGTAGACTTCTCATACTTTTAAGTTTTCAAGGAATAAATTTAATTAAACAAGTTCAAGACAAGTAAACTTAATAACATTTAATCATAAAAAAGAATGTCATAATTGATTCTTCCATCATTGGTGTCATCACCATCAATCTCCTCATCATGTTCAGAATCATTTCTTTCTCCAAGTCCAACGTCTCCAATTGAGTCATCATTCATATCCCTTGAACTAGAACCACCATCGATGTTTTGATCACCATCACTTACTTTTTAAGTATTTCCATGTCATCTTCTTTCTCAAAATTTTCAAGCTCATCATCTTCACCTATAAAGGAAAACATGAATGTCATTACAGGTCAAAAGAATCACATACTAATACAAAAATAAAAATTACATGGTTCTATTATACTCCTTGCAATAACATCTTCTTCCACCTCGTCATCGAATGTTACTTGTTGGGCAGCTCTGTCAAGTATATCCAACCATTTTCCTGGTTGTGGGGGAGCTGGATCTTCTTTCTCTATTATCCATTCATCATCAGATGGGATATCATCTAGACAAAGTTGCATGGGGAGACTCTCCCTTTTTAGTTGCCTTTTTCTTAACTTCAAGTTGTAAATTACAAACATCAAATCATTCATTTTTTGTTGGTGTAAATGGTTTCTTCTCTTTGAATGTACCTATAGACATACAAATTTCATTCAACTCAAAAAAAAAATTACTAAATACTAACTACAAATAAACAGAATAATTTTACCATCTTAAAGGCATTCCAATTTCTTCCATATCCCGAAGGACTACAAGTCAAACTCAATATTCTAATAGCAAACATTTTCAGTTCAAGACATTCATCTCCATATGAATGCCACCATTCAGCTATATTTTTATTCAGAATTAACATAATTATAAAAAGATGTAAATTCTAATATCATAAAAAACCTGGACTTTTCTTTGTTCTCGTCAAAACAACAGATTCTAGTCCAAATAACCCCATTGCATTTCTGAATGAACCAATTTGCATATCTATTTTCACCCTTTCATTTGAATCAACAACCAATTTTTAAAGACAATTATAAAGTCTGATCTTGATTTCTACACCCGCTTTGAATTCAGGGCTATAATGAAAATGAGGATTCAGATAATAAGTTGCTGCATGCAAGGGTCTATGGAGTTGGAGTTTCCATCTTTGATCGATTATATCCAGTATGGGCTTATAACTATAACAATGCATCATAAATTTAATTAAATGATTGTACTTAAAGTCAAAATAAATGTAAATGAAGTGAACTAGAAAATGGCTTACCTCTTTTGGACATTGTTAAAATTTTCTCGTATTTTTGTTCTTGCTCGGTCTATTTCTTCATAGATGAATCCCATGAGAGGTGACTTGTCTGAATCCGCCATCCTAAGAACCTTGACAAGAGGTATTGTAGCCTTTAAACAAGCAATAACATTTGACCAGAAACCATGACTATTTAAAACAATTGCTTGAATCTTTTTTCCATCACTAGTGCTCGCAAACATATTGATTTCCAATTGTTGGATGAAAACATTGTCATCCAAGCTCCTTTTTGCTCATTAAGGCAAGACAATGTTAAATATGTTGTAGTAAAATGAGTGACAGCAAGCATAATCAATTCTCTACCTTTGATAAAATCTCTCAATCAAGTTAGAAGCAATGTTCGTGTATATATGTAGGTAGTAATCCTCCTACCTTTTACAATTGCTACTTGATGGATTTTGATCTTTTTCTCAAAATCCTCAAGTATTAAATCTATGCAATGGGCAACACAAGGTGTCCAAAACAATTTTTTTCTCTTCTCCATCAACATCTCACCAGTTAATTTATAGCTGGCAGCATTATCAGTCACTACTTGTATAACATTCTCTTCACCAACTTTCTCCACAACTTCATCCAACATCTCAAAGACTTTGTCAGTGGTTTTCGAAATATTTGAGGTATCAATGGAGCAGAAGAATACAGTTCATTTATGACTATTAACTGAAAAAATGAAAATAGATCTTCTCTTTCTATTTGTCCAACCATTAGACATAATTGATCAACTGATTTTCTTCCATTCTTCCTTAAAATCTTCAAGGATAGTTAATTTTCTTGCCACTTCCTTTTTTAAATATGTAATTCTAATTTCATGGTAGGATGGTGGCTTCAAACCAATGCCATACTTACCAACAATCTCAAGCATTTGCCAAAATTCATGATTCTTTCACACAATTAAAAAAGATAGCACTAGTATAGAAAAATATTGCATTTCGACAATTTAACATATAGATGTATTGGTGTAAATTTCATTATTAATATATAAGGGATTGCATTAGGGTTGCATCCCTAACTCTAATCATAATGTCTAATTATTCAGAGCAATAATGAGTTTCTCTCCCCTCCCATACAATTGTCACCGAAAACTAACAGAGGAAGAAGAAAAATTATTCTTCTGCCTCACTGGTTTAGAGAGCCTACACTCTATGCCTAATAATATCTTTGCGAGATATACTTTTGAATCCTACGGGTGGTTGTTGGTGTGAAGATTAATTGAAGTTTTATGAATCTCAAGAACAAAGAACGCAAGTTTGAATGTGTTTTGTGAATGGATCTCGATCGATTGATTCTAGGTGTTATTTTTCAATTTTAGAACTGATGTGCGCCAAAATTGAGGCATATAATTTTATGTAATTTAATTTTTGTAAGCATTGTATCTTTAAATTCCATGTAATCCGTCGTTGCGCAAATCCTGAGATGTCATCGTTCATGTCACGCCACCGCCGCTAGCCGTCGCTCGCCATCGTCCTCCGCCGCTCATATCCGCACCGCACCTTCTGCTGCACGCTATCACCCGCCACCATCCCATGTGCCGTAGGTTGCCACGTTGTAGGTTCCCTAATTAAGGTTTATGAAACCTTAGGGTTTTGGAAACCCTGACGCGCATAAGACCATGTTGGGCCTTGAGCTGACATTGACCCACCAAGTCTATTGAGGTGTTAGACTGAGCAAGGGTTGCTTGGCCCAGATGATTCGTTGGAACTTGAGATTTGATTCCAAGTCAATCCAGTCCCTAAAAATTAAATTTATTTAATTTGGTAATTTTTCAACACTAATTAATGAGAATTTCTTTTACAAATTACTTTTAAAAATAAAAGTAAAATTTATTGGAAAATTAATTTTAAATTGAAATTTGAATTTTGAAAATGAGACTAAACCTTAGTAAAGATTTACAAAGATGTGGGATTTCCTGAAGGAGAATGAAACAATTACAGACACTATAAAGACTAGTATTAAAAATTATTGGGATTTATTTATTATTATTTTTATGGGTTTTAATTAGAAATGAGTCATAGAAAGGTTATATAACACTCTCATACTAAAATACCTTATTGGTTATAACCTAGGAAGTGTTATCCTCTTTAACGTTGATTGAACATTAAATATGAAAAATATAACTTAACTTAAAACATAACTTAATCCAATCCTTTATTTAAATTTATCTATAGTAAATTCAAAGTATTTAAATAATAAAATTAGCAGCGGAAACTTAGTCAATTAGCAACCAATATTTTTAAGCTAAAACGTTGAAATAAAGAATAATTAATCATAAAAATTTGTCTAAAATCTTTATTCAAAATATTTTACTGAGTCCAGTCCGCCCACAATGTGTCATCTCGCAATTACTCCTCACCTGAAGAGTTTTAGAAAAAAATGAATGAGCTAATGCCCAGTAAGTAAAACCTTATACATAGTTAACAAACACATGCGCATCCAAATCTAGTTAAATCATTTGTATTTGACATAGAGTTTATATAAATCATTTGATCACTTTATTGCCTTTGCTTTTAGCATTACATCTTTCATTAAAGTCATTTCATGCAATTTTTTTGTCAAATTCTTTTCTTTACAATTTCCATTGCATTCTTTTCTTTACCTTATTCGCGAATTCACTTGTGTAATGTTTAGCCAATCAGATGTAGTAGGCTGTTATTACGAAAACCATTTTAACTACCAGAATCCTGACATCGTACATCTTCATTATAGGTCCAATGCAGAATCAACTCTTGATTCATGCAAGCTACTTTTTCTATTGGTGCAAATAAATATTTTCATTTCAGGCCCATAGGATATTTTACGATGTTACCATTCGTGAATATGAGTAACAAGAATGGAATATAAAACTACCATTTTACCTCTGTAGTTATTATTTACTTCACTCATTTATTGACTGTGAATAAGAAAGACATAACAGTGAAGTGACTCACACAGTTCACCATATCTTATTCAATGATTCATTTCATTGAGTACAAGGTCAGGTTTATTTATTCACACACTCATCAATAAACATAAGGTGATATTGTTACTTTTACAATCTCATGACGAATATCATATCTGTGGATCAATCAATTCCAACATAGTTGAATCATGATCTCAACAACTGATGTGTTGTCCGATATTTCAAACCCACTCCTTTGGCAAATCAAAGATTGCAAGTAATTAAGTCAAGTTTCGTATTCACCTCAAGATTAAGGTAAATATGAAAATACCCTTAAGGTGTAACAATTAGATTTAGAGTTAGATATATAGTTTTGCTCTAAACTAATATGTTACTAGTATATTCAACATATTTCATAACACGTCTAGCTCAAATTTTAGAGTCTCCACTCTAATGCCCCAAGACCGACAACATTTGCTTCAACCTAACAGTCATAATCAGACATGATTGTCCAGTCGGTCCTAAGATTGTGAATAATATTTTGAACTATCTTAGAAGAGTTTGTGTGGAAGACTGCTCTATCGTTACTCTTCTTACGTTGATAATAGTTTCATGACTTAAGTAAACTATAAACACACTTTTAATTAAAGGAAACTTTCATTTATTCATAAAATTCAGTAATGCGTAAATGTAAAAAAAAATTGTTTACTCATAAAAAGTTATTACACCCTACTTTATGGACATTATTCTAACAATCTTCCACTTAGACTAAAGTAGACGTGTACAAATTCGCATCCACATGCCCTCCAGATGACCATCAAAGATTTTACTGCTTAAAGTCTTCGTGAATAGATCTGCCAAGTTATTGGCCTTCGATATGTGTGTTACTTTAACATCTCCACGCTGAACTATCTCTCTGATGAGGTGGTACTTCTGCTCTATGTGTTTGGATCTTTTATGGCTCCTCAGTTCCTTCGAGTTTGTCACAATAAAGTGTCATGTGTGTGTCAGCATTTGGAACTACTTCCAGAGTCTTTAAGAACTTTCTAAGCCAAACACTCTCCCTTACAGCTTCACAAGCCACCACATGCTCATGTCCAGGATTAGATTGGAAATAATTGACCATGCCTATGGCGTATCAAATATTTGGCCTAATGCAAAGTGTTGCATACATGAGACTTTCTACAGCTGAGGCATAGATAATCTTTCTCATGTTTTCTTCTTCTTGAAGAGTCTTGGGAGACTGCTTCTTGAAAAGGCTAACACCATGCCTAAAGGGAATATATCCCTTCTTGGAATCTAGCATATTGAAATGATACATCATCTTATCAATATAAGATGCTTGAGACATTATGAATTATCTATTCTTTTGATCCTGAACGATCTGAATAACTTAGACAAGGGTAGCTTCTCCAATATCCTTCATGTCAAGTTACTTTGTAAGCCAAAGTTTGACATCAAACAATTTTTCTACATCATTCCTAATGAATAGAATATTGTTCACATACAAAACTAGACAAACCACATTCCTTTCATGTATCAGAATATACACACAAGGTTCATCCACTAATTTCTCAAAACTGAAGTTCTTTACAGTTTTGTCACATGATCGGGACGTTTTCTTAAGTCCATAAATAGATTTCAGCAATTCGCAAACCTTGCCCACTTGGCCTTTCTCCATGAACTCGTTTGGTTGAGCCATATAAATGTGCTCTTTAATATTACCATTCAGAAAAGCAATCTTGACGTCCATCTGTCAAATTTCATAATCGAGGGCAGCAATAATGGACAGGAGGATTCAGATGGACTTAAGCATAGCCACTGGTGTGAATGTATCCTCATAGTTAATACATTTCTTTTGGGTGTATCCCTTGACTACTAGCCTAGCTTTGAATGTCTTCACATTCTCATATGAACCACTCTTTTTCTTATGAAGGACACGCTTATGATTAGTGGTGGCTGATTAAACGTCAACATCAAAATGATACTGAAGCCTTCACTTGGAAAATGTTCAAGAATGCATTTTTCGACCATTACTTTCTGAAAAGCGTCGACAAGAAAGAGAGAGAGCGGTTGTCAAGTTAAAGCAAAGGAATAAAACTATCGCTGAGTATGAAGCTACTTTTGTATGATTGCTGAAGTTTGCTTCAGATTTGGTGGCCACAGAAGATAGACGAGCTAGACATTTTGAGGAAGGGTTGAAAGCTAGTATCAGGAAAACAGTGATTTCCTTCGAGCTCGCTACCGACAGTGGAGTGGTCAACAAGGCAGTGCTAGTGGAAAGAGCACAACATTTAGACTTTGACCAGAACAAAATTCGTTCAAGTGGTCAGAAGCCTAATGAAAGCAACTCTAAAGGAAATTTCTAGAAGGGAAATGATCAGAAGATGAAGTTTCAAGGTGATAGCAACAACAAAAACCAACAAGGAAAACAGTTGAGGAAGACATGTCAGAAGTGTGGAAGAGAACACCTTGGTGAATGTCAAATTGGTACAGACTTATGTTTCAAGTATGGTAAACATGGCCACTTTGCTAAAGACTATAAAGGAAATTTCTATAACAATAATGATCAAAAGAAGACTCAAGCTCAAGTTTATGCGATGACTAAAGAAGATGTTGAAACCTCCCCGACAGAGGTACTATTTTTGTATGTGATCTAGTTGCTTGTATTTTGTTAGATTCTTGCGCTACTCATCTTTTTATAAAACCTTTATTAGCTCAAAAATTAGAGATTCCATTTGTACTTTTAGAGGCACCATTTTATATATCTACACCTTCGGGGAAGATTATGGAGGCAAGTAGAGTTATAAAGGACTACCTATTGTCATACTCTCAAAATTATTATGTTGGATTGTTATCATGGTGCTCTCGCTTGATTCTTTAAGTGAATCTCACATATATGTAATATTTTTGTGTGTGATACTATGCTTAATTGTATACTATTATATTATTTATGGTTTACATGTATTGTAATGTGAATGAATGTGAATACGTACACACTTACTCAATATGGTTTATAATATGAATATAATTTATAATAAATAAAGATTTAAAAGACTAGGTGTATATTTATGCCATGAAAGAGGTGAGTGAGAAATGAGACGTGGGGAACCGGCGGACCCCATAATGTTTAAAGGTAAAAAGTTAATGAATGATCGTTTGGCTTATCCAGTGATACTTTGTAAATGAATGATCGTTTGACTTGTCCAACGATACATTGTAAATGAATGATCGTTTGACTTGTCTAGTGATATTACCAAGAATGGGTCAAGCATTTATGAAAAAAATTAGCCAGGTACTTGAATCTCATAGCTTTATTGTGGGTCCATTCATTATCAAAAGTAGTTCATAAGGACATGAATGAGAAATAACGTCAGTTGGACCAAAAACATGTTTTGGACCAATGTACACTTATCGAACTCACATGTGATGGGTGTCATCACTAAATTAGTGAAACCCAAAATTAATGTTCAAATTAATTAATTTGTTATTTTCTAATTGTTAAATAATTAATAAATAAAAGAAATTAATTAATTGATAGGGATCAATTTAATTTATCAATTTGAATTGATAAATTTGGACATAGTTTTGGCTCTAGGGGAGATGTAAAAATCACAGATAGCAATGCATAGGGTGATGAATTTAAGAAATTTAACATATAAGGGTATATGTGTAAATTCCTATATAAGAGATTGCATTAGGGTTGCATTCCTAACCTAATCATAATGTGTGATTATTGAGAGCAGAAAATAGTTTCTTTCCCCTCCCCCTACAATTGCCGCCAAAAACTATCAGAAGAAGAAGAAAAATTATTTTGTCTTCCTCAGTTGTTTAGAAAACCCACACTCTATTACTAATAGTATCTTTGTGAGATATACTTCTAAATCCTATGGGTGATTATTGGTGTGAAAATCAATTGAAGTTCTACGAATCTCAATGACGAAGAATGTAAGACAAATAATTGGATCCTGCCAAATCAGAATTTCTCTCACATAATAAAAAATATAAATTATTTCTATATTTTTTTAATACATTTATCTAAATATATATGATTATTGAGTGATTTTATATTTGATTCAATTGAATATTAATTTCAAAAAAATTATATTCAACCACGAACCATTTGTGATTCTTTATTCTAATTCTGAAAGTCGATCGAACAGCTGACCTGGAGTCAAATTGGGAGGAGATGTAGAGGATTCAAAGGGAGATTTCGGTGCTGGAAAATCAGGAGGAAGTCTATTGGAAGCTGAGATCAAGGGTCGATTAAATGCTTGAGGGATAAAAGTACAACCTTTTTTCACTCCAAAGCTTCGGAGAGACGTGAGAGGAACGCTATCAGAGGGATTTTTAATTTTAACGGGGTTTGACAGGAATTCATTGAAGAGATGGTCAGGGCTATGCATAATTACTTTTGGGAGATTTTTACTACATCTAATCCGGGGCTAGAGGACTTTAAGAAGGTTACAGATTGCATTCCCCAGAAAGTCACGCAGCAGATGAATGAAATGTTGATGGCTCCTTTCTCTGAAAAGGAAATTGTAGATGCCTTGTGGAGCATGCATTCGTTAAAGAGCCCAGGATTGGATGATTTTCCTATGTTTTCTTCCAGAAATTCTGGCACATCGTGGGTACGAACGTTATAGATATATGTTTATCTTGTCTGAATAACAAGGCTGATATTAGTAATTTTAACAAAAAGCTGATTGTATTAATCCTGAAAACCAGTGGCCCCCATTATGTTTCAGACTATTAGCCTATTAGCTTATGTTCTATAATTTATAAAATTATGTCAAAATCCAATGCAACTCGGCTTAAACTCATTCTACCAGAGATTATCTCTAAATCTCAAAACGCTTTTGTGAAGGGAAGACTTATAACTGATAATATTATCATAGCCTTTGAAATGATCTACATTTTAAACAGAAAGAGGAAGGGTAAAAATGGTTTCTCTGCCCTCAAACTTGAGATCAGTAAAGCCTATAACAGGGTGGAATGGAGGTTCCTTATGGCTGTTATAAGGAAGTTGGGTTTCAATGAGTCTTGGACTGAGTTGATCTTTAGATGTGTATCCCTAGTCTCCTATTCTTGTATGGTGAATGGGGCAGTTTACAATAACTTACTTCCTCAGAGGGGTCTTTGTCAAGATGATCATCTTTCACTGTATCTTTTCCTTTTTTGTACTGAAAGTTTTTCTGTGATCATCAAGGAAGCCCAACAGAGAAATCAGTTAATTTTCCCAAAGGTTTGTCGCAATAGTCCCTTTATAGCTGAGCCTCGTACCAATGTATAAACTTTGAAAAATTGGTGATGGCCTTCTCTCCCAATGTCCCCTCTGAATCTAGAGAAAACTTGTTAGCTTTGTTGGGCATAAGGACGACGAGATGTCATGAAAGATATCTGAGTCTTCCCTCCCGGACCGGTGTGAATAAAAAATAGCTTTTCAACAACGTAATAGAGAAGGAGGTAAAGAGATTTTAATTAAGGCGGTGGTGCAAGCCATCCCCACCTATACTATGAATGTTTTTCGGCTTCCTAATTTTGTTTGTATGGAGTTGAGTAAGGAGATGACTAGGTTCTAGTGGGGTTCATCAAATCATAGAGGGAAATGCACTAATTATCTTGGAGTAATTTATGCAAGCCAAAAGCTTATGGGGGATGGGTTTTCGGTCTTTGGAGATCTTCAATCAAACCCTATTGGCCAAGGAAAGTTCAAGAATTTTTAAATATCCACATATCTTGGCGGCCCGCATTCTAAAAGTCAAGTATTTTCACTCATCTGACTTTCTATCTTGTAAGTGAAAGTCTAATTGTTCTTAAATTTGGCGTAGCAATATGTCAGGGAGGGATCTCTTTTGTAAGGGCTTTCGTTGGAGGGTGAGCAATAGGGCGCCTAAAATTAAACGTTGATGGGGTAGTCGGTGTGGCTCACTGTGCAGTGGGTGGCCTCTTTAGGGACAGCCTCGGTGTGGCTCATTGGGGCTTTTGCCAGTCGTTTGGATGGGAAATTCTCCCCTATTATTGTTGAGGCTTTAGCCCTTTTTGTGGGTCTTTCTCTTGCTGGTGAGAAGGGCATTTGAGTGGATGTAGTGAAACCGAATTGCTTAGAGCTCGTTAGAGCTCTGTCTCACAGCTCGAGTGATTTTTCTGAATTGGGCCTTTTCCTGGATGCTTACAGATCTCTTATTTCAGGTAGGAGTTTGACACTATAACAAAAAATGCTACGATAGCGGCCAAAAATGTTATCGTTGCGTTTTCATAGTGTTTTTCTAAACGATATGTTTGCCAATGTTATTAAAAGTCCACACTACCATAGCATTTTTTTGCCACTATCAAAACACTTTTTATAGCATTTTTCAATGCTATTAAAGATCTACCGTAGCATTTTTTCAATAATTGGCAGACCTATCATAGCATTTTTCCAATGCTATGACAGACTTACCATAGCGTTTTTCAATGCTATGGTAGACAAATGATAGCATTTATAAGCCAATAGTAAAAACTTACCATAGTGGTTTTTAAATGCTGTCAAAGACTTTTCATAGCATTTTATGCTATATGATGTGCAACATCTTATTATTATAAGTTGTTTTATATTACTTATTCTTGCCATTGTACAAACTTAAAACGTAACATTTTTGACAAAATACCAAAAAAATAATAACAGCACATAATTTTTTATTTTATTATTTAAAATTATTACAAACTATTGTCCACTAAAAATTATAGTTTCAAATGACAAATACATATTGGCTTTTACATAGAACAAGCATAAGTAATATCCTAAAAGAATGATTAAAATCTAGTAAGACTTCAAATCTAATTATGAAGCTTCAGAAATCAATGTCGAGACAACATGTGACTTGCTTGCTTCTGTTAACTTTATTTTAAAGTATAGGCTGAGCTGATCTATATATCAAGAATTAAAAGCATGAGGTCCATCTATATGTCAAATATGTACTTAAAAAAGTCAAAGAATCAAGCTGGGCAAATTCAAGAAAAACTTGAAAAAGCCATTTCACTATTTACAATTAAAAAAGGCAATAATTCATGTTGAATTTTCTGACAAAGGAAACACAAAACATCAAGTATAACAAACAACACAGAAGAAAATAAGCGGAGCTTGAAAATTCAAAATTAATAAATAAAAAAATTAATGTAACAAAAGAAAAATATGCATGAGATTAAGCAAATACAAAAGCATATGATGAACAATTTAAATCTCAGTAATAACTAATCCTAAGCTTCAAGTAGTCCATCGATAACAACCTAGATATCAAACTGTAAACCAAACTAACTAAACATCGAGTTATTCATTTACAAAAGTCACTACAAACAACCATTCAAAAAAGTCTGTTATTTCTCAGAACACCAGAATCATATAAATCAACGACAATAACCCAGATATAAGAATAACCCACAAGAAGAAAACTACACTGAATAGGTTTACGGAAACTTAAGAGATAGAACATCATTCGTCACCTCTTGACCGTGTATAGAAACACGGGTTTTCAACTAAGCTCGTCTAAACAAAGCATCGTTATGGCCAAGTACAGTATTCAAAATTTGAAACTTGATAACCCCAAAGGACTAATTAATAGATGATGATAAACCTAGAAAGTTGACATAGAAACATAGAATGAAATAAAATGAAGAACATCGAACCTCCTAAAATAGTAAAGCTTAAACTAAAGACAACTCGATAATGAAAGTAAGAATAAATTACGCACTGAAGGGTTAGAATCATGTATAGAGAAATCAGTCCACCCCTCCAATTTAAGTCTACACAACATTATGATTTATCATAATCAAAAGAAAACATTATGATTTATCCGTAGAGTTTGAGCATTACCTACCAAAAGAAAGGATGTTATTGGCTGGCAAGCTCCAAAGGTATAATTAGTCAATAAAATATCAAATTCATCATATAGATAGATCGTAATACAACTATAAAATGCATCATCAGTACCAGAATTCATGATTTATGGTCATGATTTTCGTATATAGTTGCAGCAAATAAAGAACTTTCAACTGATTAAAAAAATGGTGAGAACACAGACATTTACACTCACCTCCTTTACAACACTAGAGTTAGTAATACTTTCATACTAAGGACAAAGCAGATCATTCTCTCTGTGATATAATATACAAATACCTTAAGTTTTGTAAACTCAAACGTTCTTATGAAGTTTCAAGAAGGCAATGAACTATCTTAACTTCAAGTATAGTTCCTTTAAGTACTACCATCATAAAAGCAGAATAAATTATAACAGATGCACAAGATAAGCAAGGAAAAGATATATCTATAGAAGTTCAATTAGGACATAGATGAGAACAACATCAATATTGATAAACTTAATACAATGTTACTGAAAGAAATTAAATGATGAACTTTACTTTACTCACCACATTTGACAAATGACCCCAACATCTAGATATCAGTTGCAGGGGTAGCAATCTCATAAAAGTGGCCTAAAATATGTAGCCCTACGAGAATGTAAATTGTTAATGCAATTAAACTATTAAAGCTAATCAATTACTCCTTGCAAAGACTTGTATCGCTTGTGCACAAATGAAATATTAAAAATACAATACGTTCTTGGTAAATAAAAAACTTCATAACCCCAAACAGATTAATGAAAGGGTCAGAAAAATAGATCTTCTTTGGAAAACCAAGTTTCTGAAAATGGTGATGGTCTAAAATTGGTTTTTGTACGATGTACACTAATACACCAAAGTCCAAACAGTGTAGAAATCAAAATATTCTTTTTGAACAAAAAGCCTTGTGTGGAGTTTTAGAATTCTTTGAATGTAAGACGTACTATCACCACTCTTTAGTTAACTCAAATAGCAAGAAAATTACTAAAACTCCTATTAACATATATCTATGCAGTGCATAAAGGAAGTTTAGTAAGGCTCACTTTTATGTTTTATCCAATGATATAAAATAGTATGGAATAAGCGTCAATGTTTGTCTAATCTAACAGTAAGACAAAAATATAGAATGATATCCAATTAGAAACAAAATGTTAATGCATGTTTTCCTCTCTCTTAGTCATTGGACAATACAAAACCGAAAAGCACACATAAGACTTGTTTACTGTTGTTCACAGTGCATACCTTTTATTTTTTATGCATTACCAAGATTTGAAGGTGTGGAGTCAAAATTCACTGGAGTAGCATTCTTGGTCAGCAACGACGATCTGAAGTCTGAGCTGTTATTAACAGGGCTATACCTCTCTGCACAAAAGAGAAAATCTTGCCACAGTGAAGAAGTTATTATAGATTCTACGTTATATATTCCAATGGAAAAGTTATCACATGGAATAAAAAGAATATAAAATCGACTAGTAATCTGCTTGGTCGGGATCCATTGGTGCTGGCATTGTGCACGAGGGAAGAGTCCAAGAGTTCCTTTATGAGAAACAGAATGAAGAAGCGACTAGTCATTTGCTTCATATAAATAGTATACAGCAAATGTTCTTGGAAATTAACCGCCATTGAAGTAGTGGATTGAACTTTCAATTTTACCTCTGAGACAGTCACTCGATTTTACATGTTCGAATTGATAAAGAAAGATAGCTACTGTAAGAATGGGTTACAGGCTGGTAGTAAATCTCTATCTTACATGTTCTAACAACTGGAGAACACAATCATTGACCAGATGAAAGATAAAGACTCCAACATATTTAATCAATAACCAACTCTATCTGATATGAAGCACCTGACAATGAATAGAAACACTATCTTGCAAATGGACTGAGAAGAGAAAAAAGACATGGAAGCTCCGGTCTAAGAGGTCAATGAAGAGGAGTTCTCACATTTTTTAGTTTTAAGTTTTAGTGTAAAATAATTCAGAACAATGAAATAGATTGATTGCATAACATAGCTCTTCTCTTACATATTTGTACTAGTCAGTAGTCCTCACGGTTACTCTAGTATATTTTTTCTAACTTTGCTCGAGTAAGTAAGTTCTCATAACAAATACAAAAAGGTAGTTGCAGACTCATTTCATTCATCATAAGAGGATTTTAAATAGATATAAGAATTAAGACAAAGTTGCTCATCATATTTCGGCCATCTCACTGTAGGGAACTTACTTATCCTCGGAGGATCTGTCTGAAAATCCATCATCATCAGCCAACAGTTAGATCAAAAGAAATTCATTTCAAGATCAAAGCTTCTAGTAAAACAAAGACAGACTACATGGTACCTCCTCGGGAGGATCTCGCTTCTGACTAGGTAGATGATACACCTTCTTCTCCTTCCTCTTGCTCTCCTCCTTTACCGCAGCTTCTTTTTTCCCCTTTACTTCCTCTTTTAACTTATTTTCCTCTTCAATTAAATATATTCCATCAATTTAACAGAAAATGCCAATGGAAAGGTGAGTGGTCAATAATGAATACATCCCAGTACAAAAATAGAGAACTATGGACAAATCTGTGACAAACACATGAAATAGAGACGCATGCCAGAAGTATATGAGAGAGAGCTTTTCCTAGTGAGGAAAGCTTCGTTCCACACACTTTGTGATCTTCGTTGCGGAGAGATGAGAATATATGCGCTTGTTGCAGAGAGAATATAGGCGCTTCAAAGAGAGAGAGTGAGATTTGGTGAGCCCTAGGATCGGTGAGAGAAAGAAAGGTTGAAGCTGAGAGAAAGAGGGCTAAGCTGAGAAAAATAGGTCGAAGCTAAGAGAGAGGTTAAAAGAGAGTATTGTTTTG
The DNA here is from genome assembly GCA_003255025.1 of Datisca glomerata. Classification (NCBI taxonomy): domain Eukaryota; kingdom Viridiplantae; phylum Streptophyta; class Magnoliopsida; order Cucurbitales; family Datiscaceae; genus Datisca; species Datisca glomerata. The sequence goes on from QANY01000445.1 coordinate 808,004, forward strand.
TGAACAATTTTTAAGCAGGCCGGATAAAATTTGGTCCCCCGCCCAGGTAAATGTTAAACCCGCACCCCTGCCCTATAGTTTCCTTAGCGTTTTGACACAAAACGTGATCCTAGTGTGCTATAGAAGCACATGTTTGTTGTAGTGTGAAACTTAGTCATATTCTCCGATCTTGTTATGAAACGGCACATCGGATTACTCGCTTTGGTCTTTCTATTTCTGATTTGTCTTCTTGGTGCGAGTCAACATGCCGTTGTTGCTGACATTTGCCTTGTGGAATAATCTCTTTGTAGCTGCATAACTAGTTTAAAAATGTAAATGAGTAATTTAGACATACTTTAATCATACAATTGTCTTCCTCTTGATAGTACGTGATCCACGTGCTCCTAAAGCTAGTACGTAAAAAATATCCCTCAACATTATATCTACTGTATTATGTGTTATGCGACAAAAGATGATATATTGAATGTCATAAATCACTGTAGTACGTCAATGCATATAATTTTAAAATGGTAATCATATACTCTCCTCAAAATTGAACGTTCTTAGAATCGAATAAATATTCCCCATTTTGTCAAAAATACATCCATCTATCATTTGTGTCAAACAAGTTAACTAATTGTTTTACTTGTCAGCATAACAAGAAGTATTTCTGGTGTAGAAGCAGTTCTTCTAACAATCAAATAAAGCTGCAAATTAGGATATCAGAATATTGATCCAACGAAACTAAAAAGAATTAAGCGAATTTGTACAAAGAGAAAAATATATATACGAAAAAAAAAGGTTATCAAGTATGTATTTAAAATATTTTTCAATAATTTTATTTTATAAAATTTAGAAAAGGCATGAAGTAAGTTGACTTTGAGTGTCGTAAGCCTCACACCCCTATAACTTTCATGAGTCAATGACTTGAGGTTCTAAGACAAAAGCATCTCAAATTATAATAGAAAATAACATATTTGATTAGTAAAAAATTCCTAACACACATCATTATCATCAACTTCTTATATGAAATTAGTATTAGAGTATCATATGATTCGAACTCACATGAATTATTAGTTAAGAGTGTGAGTCTTAACTAGGCAAGGAGAGTGGAGTTCACCGGGAACCCATCACCTACCTGCACTGTTATATTCTACAAAAGTAAAAATATTTTATATTTCTACTTTTGACTAAGAACAGTAAATAGAATAAATAGTTACTTAATTATTCGACAACTAGTACAATTATTACAGAAAAAGATAAATTATAAAGATTCATCGATAATTGTAATCTTGGACTTTGCGTCTTCATTATTGCTCTATCATGATTGTTCTCTTTGAAAAGTCATTGTTACTATTACAGTATGGAGACCTTGATAATTGTTATCTTGGATTCTTGTACTTTGATTGTTGATTTTAGAGAAGTCATTATTGCTTGTCTTGAATATCATTATGACCATTGCATTATGCTGGAAAGTCATTATGATATTTCTTGATTTTTGATCTCTTGATTATTTTAACATTGACATTTTGACAAGGATAAATTCCTCAACTCATTCACTTATTGATCTGTATATTAATTATTATTGAGATTGATATTATCAAATAGGTCTTGTGAACTTTGAAATAGATAAGTCCATTTAGGTGAAATTCGACCATTTAGGGTACTTTGGTCCTCCAATTGCTGAGAGTTAGTCTTTCTGGATGATTGCATTTTTGAATTTTTAGTTTAATTGGGTGATTTAACTCTATTGATGGTTCATAGTCATAATTATTATTGTTTTTCAAAAGGAGAAGCATTTTTGGATTAATTTTTGCTTCAATTTAGATTCAGGCTCTATGGCCTTTGATTTTCTCTTTGAAGAGGGTTTGAATTCAGATTGTTTGGATTCTTTGGATGGATTTGGACTTGATGATTTAATTTATAGATTTGAGTTAATGGGCTCATTTATTTTTAATGGAGCCTCGGAAAAAAAGTTTGCCAATTTTAGGCTAGGATGGATATTTGCAAATTCGTGGTTGATGGAGGCAATTATTTTTTAAGTACTAATTTTATTCCACCATTTAACATAATACTGTCTGGTGAGGATTCCATCTTCGGTTGAGTATTGCCACTTTAAAATCCAAGATATTTTGTAATTGTTTGAAAAACGAAGTATTTAGGGAAATGAGGTCTCAATGGGTGAGGGCTTGTAAGCCTTTAAATAAATTGAAACATGATTGTAAATCAATTGGAAAAAGTTCTAAGACAGGCCATGAATGAACCAATATCTTAAGAACCAATTTGAAAAACTAGTTTTGAAATTTTAATCAAAATTTAAAAACCATGAGGGGAAAATCACTATTTTGATGCAGGAAAATCATGTGTCAAGCATCAATATACTCAAAATAATTATATTATTTTTTATTTGAAAGTATTTTAAAAGCCAAGTGATGGACTTTATAATCCACCATTGTTATGATTCTGAGAATGTAGAATGAATGATAGGTGATATTTCTTTCAGAACTTTTGATTGAGTTAATATTTATGAATTTTGTTTCTAAGAGAATATCTCTGTAAAAACTGAGATCTTTGTCATTATGTCCAGGGATATAATGGAATTTAGGAATGAAATGCGCTTTCACAATTTCAGCAGGATCCTTCAAATGAGCAAATTGAGGCTCAATATGAAAGATATTTTTATTGGACATTTTTAAAAAATAAGAGGATGATTTTTAGTAATTTGAAATTGATTGGTCAAATGATTGAGCATCAAATGATTGAGTGTTTGAAAATGTGTCAAATCGGTTTACCAGTGTTGATTGCTGATTAGGTCTGATGGACCTAAGTGTTATTAATTGGGTTTCGTTAGGAGTATAAGACTCCTCTTTAATTTGGACCTTGAAGGCCAGTTGTTGAGCTGAAAACTCTTCTATAATTGAACCATTCATCATTCTCACATGATTTCTGAAAGTGATACTAATTCATTTAGTTAAGGATATCACAACATACCTATGACTTTTTTGGAATCTGTCAGACATGATGAAGAAAGTTCCTTCCAGTATCAGAAATTCTTTGATTGTTTTATCTGAAAATTCAAATTTAAAAATTGCTTGTCCCAAAAAATTTACAGTTAAAATTTTTCTATTATCATGACATATTTCATTATCTTTGTGAAACCTATTTTTTCATATTTTTATACCATTGAATTAAGGCTGTGTAATTTTACCCAATTCATCAATCCATGCATTCTTGGATATTCAAATTCATTATGGTCATAATCAATGAATTGAAGTTTTCAGCAAAAAGCGGTTGCTCTACCATTGATTTTTTTTTATTTTGATTGAGTTTTTTGGGTTTTATCTTCTCATATTCTAGTAGATCAAGATTCTCAAACTCTGTCATAGCAAACTTTGGAATGACTTCCTGCATAAATTTACAAGTATGAGAGTTAGGAATTGAATTATTAATAAATTAAATATCGATATTAAAAGTGTTGAGAATAAACTTCTACCTGGCAAGAACTTGTTCGGAAGCAATATTTTTAGATCTGAAACATATTTTACAGATTTACAGTTAATTATTAAAAGATATTTTTGAATTAGTAGATCATTTTGAAATTTATTAGCAAATTGTATGATTCGATGAATTGTTAAAAATCTAGCTTTAAATTGAAACAATTTGGTTTTACTTGTAGAGATAACTAAACTATTTTGTTTAATATCTTGATAAACAATTCAAAGTGTTTCCAGTATTGTTTAATAAATTTAGAGAAAATAAGAATATTACAAATGCAAACAATCAAGAAATCAATGAATTGGTTGAGAATTTCATTCATTGTGCTTGGAGCATTTTTAAGATCAATTTGTATTACTTTCCATTTATAATGACCAAATGCAATTTTGTATTTATCAATTTTATTTATCCGGATTTGCGAAAATCTAGATTTTATGTCAAATTTAGAGAATACAACAACATCTCCAATTCTGTTGATTAAGTCCCTTTTGTTTGGTATTGGATATCTTATCCATTCTAAAACATTGTTAAAGAACTCGTAATTAATTTCTAAACGAGGAGCTCCTTGTTCAAAGATTTGAATTTGATTTTGAAAAGCAAGATTTTGCAGATGTTGTTCAATATTTTTTAATATTATATCATCTTGTAAAAAGAATAATTGTTATCCTTTATAAGAAATTAAATTTATAGTTTTAAAAACATAATTTTGTTCTAAAGTTTTCAGTTTCTCATTGTGAGAAAAAGAAAAAAAATTTGAATTTGACTGGTTTATCCATGGGATAAATAATAAAATATATCATGCTCTGTTATAAAATGATACAATGGAGAAATGAATGACAAACCCATAATTATTTTGTCCGTCATATTTTTAACTAAGACAAATGATGTTTTAAAGCATATATTCTCTTGGCAAATGTGAACTTTAGGAATTTCATAATTAATATCCATTCAAGTACCATTGGCAGAGGACAAAGAATCTTTTATCTTCTTGAAGTACTTGGTAGGAACGAGTCATTTCTGCATACAATTCAAATATGTTCATGAATCAATAAGAGTCATTGTCGTGAAATCAAAATCTTGAATTATTATTCTGACCATTATGTGTCACTTTTTTATTTTGATGTAATTAAAGATTTGGATGAATCTATCATCATCTTGATTGTTGATAATAGGTTCTTCAATTTCATTATCAGAAATTGGTAATTTATTAGGTTCTCCTAATTCACTAGATTCATGATTTTTAATTAAACTTTCTATTTTTAAGAGGTTTAATTCTTTTGTTATTTCTGTGTTTGATTCTTTCAATTCTTTTATTTTAATTTTAATATTTTTAATTTTTTTTTAAGTTCCTGTAAAGTAACTTCTTTTTCCTTTCCTTTACTTTTGTTAAATTTTTCAAGCATTTATGAAAGGCTTGCAGTATTATTATTATTATTAGACTTGGAATTTTGTTTCTTTTGAATTACCTTTCTAAGTCTTTCAAGGTATTCCTATTTTAATTCAAGTATTTCAATTTTACTAATTAAATCTAACAAGAGTTTTTCTTGTTCTTTATTTTTATTTAAAACATTAATTTTTCTAAAACAGCTATCATTGTACCACAAAGAGATGTTAGGAAAACCACTCTCAGAATCAGAAGAGCTTGATTCGTTAGAATCAAAGGATTCAAATTCTCTTAAATCTCCATTACTACTCTCGTAGTATTCTATTGATTCTAAACAATTCTTGTTTCTCTTCTTCAGAAATTTTTAAATAATTAATTTTATTCTTTACTAGGTAAGTGTTGGAAAATTGACTATTCTTGCCACATTTAAAACACTTAATTTTACTTTTATCAAGAAAAAGTTTATCAAATTTTCTTCTAGAATAATTTTTATCCTTAGAGAAGTATTTGTCAAAATCTTTATTTTTATTTTTGTTGTATTTTCTCCTATAAGGTTTGTAAATCTTTTAGGATTTAAATGAAATTTTTTTCAATTCTTTTGGGAATGAGCAATAGTAGGTAAATCATATTACTCACAGAAATTGCCTAATTCATATTTAACAGTTTTATTTTCTTTTTTAATTTGTTTATTGATTTTTATGTCTATACACATTTTTAGCCTTCCTTTTGTATTGTAGTATTTTATGTACCGTAGGTAAGACTATTATAGTCTATATTTCTTAAGTCATTACTAAGGACTATCTTTATTTTATGGGCAAACGAATTGGGTAAGCCGTTAACGAATTTTTCTTTCTAAAAGGGTTGATTACCATCATCCCTTGACATTACTCTAGACAAAAATATATTTTTGTCCCAATCAAAATCACTTAGGGTAGGACACCTAAGATTGGTTAAATAGTCATGGATACGCAAAGTAATATTACTTGGTGTTCCAGTGAAATGTTCAATTATGGTGAAAAGAAGTGTATTGATGGCATCAGGCATTATTTTCTGATCTTCTCCAATAATTGGGCTTCCTTCCGTATCAATCTTTACTGTTGAAAGGAGGGTATTTTTAGATTCTTCTGTGAGATATTTTTTCCACCAGGAATGAAGCATTCATGTGACTAAAAGTTTGATTACCTCATTATGAGACAAATTGTGTGTGGTGATGTAGCAGTTGGCTACCATATCTTTGTGTTATAATTTATTGAGAACTTCCTGTTCTGGAAGCCCATCAATATTTCATTCGTATAATTTTTCTGCAGAAACATAAAATTAGTTAACTAAAGATGATTAAGTAATTTAGGTGTCTGGAGGAATAGGCTTTTTATACCACTTCTTTTTCTAATTTATTAATTTCTAAATTCTTAAATGTTTCTTCAATATTATGATTGTTTGAAGATTCATGAATTCTGGATGATTTATAGGTGGATTTTGACCTATAGCTTTCTGATTCTGATCTACTGTCTTGGTTAATAACCTTAACAGAAGAAGATGATTCAACAGACTTACTCTTCAATTCTTGAAGCATTTTATCAATATGTTTATTGAGAGGAATGATATTTAGAGTGATTTTATCTGAAAAATTTATTAAAGGTGTTTCTTTCAGAGATTCATTAGATTTAGATTCATGAAGATCATCAACCTCATTCTCAATTTTATCTAATTGTTTTCCTATTGTTATTAAACTTTGATTTGTGTAATTGAGTTGTTCAACTATTTTTTTATTGGGTTATTCTTCCTTTGAAATTTTAAAAGGAGAAGCAGTGATTAAAGAATTTTTGTGATTAATAATAATTTTTTCAAGTGGTGGATGACTAGCAGACACCAGAGTCTTCTTTGGCCCATTTGGTCTTGAAAATTACTTTGATATTCTTCTCTTAAATGTCATTGATATAATCAAGGAAAAACATATCAACTTTAAATTCTTGCATGAACGCCTTTAAAAAGATTGGTTGGGTCATTCATATTATATGATTTTTCTTTGATCCATATTATATATATCTCTGAACCTGTTACGTCTATTAAGATTGACTGTGCCATTCATGTGTTGGTTTAAACCCTACTAATCAGACTTGTATTCTTGGCTTAGGATGCCTAAATTTAAAACTAAGAGTTGAGGATTAACAGGAGGTAAGGTTCCTTGGAAATCAGATTCAGTGGGTGCTTCAGCTTCGTCAGATTGTTCAGACTTATTATCAAAGATTGGCTAGCTAACTTGAGAATTCGTGGATGTCTTTAAGTCTTAAATTTTTTATTTTTTTATTTTTTAATTCTTGTTCTAATTTTTGAATCCTAAGATCTTGATCATTATCAACAGATGATACAGAAAAGGAATTTCTAGTGGTACTAGACGAGCTATACTCCTTAATTTAAGGATTAGAACTAGAAGATTGGAATTAATTTTAACAGTATCATCCATTTATTGCTGGATGTAATCAACATCTTTAATTGTGTGTTGAATTGGAGTGGGTTGGCTTTCATTGGTTAAAAGCTAATTTGTGGGCAAGGTAATAAAAGAGCACCTAATTATTTTAGAGACTCTAATATTGACTAGTTTGAATCATTATAATTTTATTTTTGGAACTCCTACTGATGACTTGGAAGTTCAAATTAGTTTTGGTAACTTTATAATGTATTCTAAAAATCAAAACTAGGGGTTGGGCACTTTCTAAGATTTAGTAACAACTAGTTTTGATATTTAAAGTTAAAGATTTAAGAATATGAGGGTCTGTTAAACTAACAGTCAAATCTGGAAAGCAATCAAAATGGATTGGACAATTACAAAGCGAGGATTCAACTAATCCTAAAATACTATCATTAAAATTTATAAATCTTGCATCACGCAAGGCTAACAAGACAAAGGTATTTAGGCATCTCCTTGTGAGTGGTTTATCTCCAATCTGGACTAAACCAAAGTAAAGGAAATTATATCATTGTTCAATGTGATGTTTTATTGCATTGGGGGAAAGTAATTGACAAGTTTCATAATCTTTTCCAAGAGCATATATTTTTTCAATTGTTTTGACATGATGTTGAAACTTGAAGGAAGCAACAGACCATGTTGATCTATAAATTTCTTTACTAGAGATTTTGGGTATATTACATATCCTATGATCTACTCGATCGTCTGCTAAGTATTCAAGGTGTTCTTCATTAATTATGTCTGGAATTGAAGTTATTATAGACTTATTGCTACAAGAAGAATTACTTCTAAATAATCTACTCATTGCTTAAATTAACTAAATTATTCTTATGATTGAAAATTTCATACTGTATTTTGATTATTAAACTTGTTATGACTTCTACAACCTCCTATGAAGTCCATTCTTCTCCCCTTTGCCCTCACAGCTACCCTACCCTCAGGATTTATGTATCTAAAATGTCTTATTGGGGTGCTCGGAGTAAAAAAAAAAGAAACTGATACATCAGATTCACAGATTAGATAATCAAAGATTACAGAGAAATAATCAAACATAAAAATAATCACCCACCTGGGCGGAGAGTGAGATTAAATAAAAGTAATTATTCAAGCAAGCAATTAAGTAACAATAGCAACAAGAACAGTGATTAAATGATTATGAAGATTAATTAAGCAAATAGTAAATACTCTACCAGGTTTGACTCTAATACCAGAAAAGATGAAATTGTGTATAATTTAAGTATTTTAAAGACTGTGTATCAAAAGATGCAAGAATTAAACAACACAAACAATAAAATTGTTATATAAGACTAAGATTAAAACTTACAAGTATTAAGAAAATTAATTGGCAATGATTAATTAGTGCTCCCGCTCACTAATTAATGTTGTAGAAAAAGAAAATGAGATTACAAAAGAGGAGGAAGAAGAATGACTTGTTTTCAAAACAAGTTTTCTCTCAAAATTGTTAAGAGTTAAAACCATTTGTGAGGAACAAATGGGAGAAGGCAACATATTTATAGGTAAGAAAAGTGGAGTTCACATAGAACCCATCACTTACTTGCGCTATTCTTTTCTACAAAAGTAAAAACATTTTACATTTCTACTTTTGACTAATTAAAGTAAAAAGAACAAATAGTTGCCTAATTATTTGACAACTAATACAATAATTTGTAGAAAAGACAAACTACAAAGATTTTTTGATAATTGTAATCTTGGACTTTGCGTCTTCATTATTGCTATGTCATGATTATTGTCTTCGGAAAGTCATTGTGATTGTTGTTGTATATTGGAGTCATTGATAATTGTTATCTTGAATTCTTATATTTTGATTATTGATTTTAGAGATGATCATTATGACCTGTACATTATGTTAGAAAATCATTATGATATTATTTTCAAACTTCTTGATTTCTTGATGATTCTACCAATGGTATTTTGTCAAAAGTAAATTATTTTTATTTATTCATCTTCACTAAGTTTTGATACTGTCAAATAGGTCTTATGAGTCTTGGAAGGCGTCATAAGTCCATTGTGGTAAGAAACGACCATGTGATTTCTTTTATCCTTCAACTACTGAGGGAAAGCTTTGGATGATTGACCTTTTTGGACATTTGATTTTATTGAGTGATTTGACTTTACGGATGATTCAGAGTCAAAATTGTTATTGTCTTTTAGGAGGAGAAACATTTTTTGGATTAACTATTTATTGCTTCAATTTGGATTTTGATTTTGTGGCTTTGGATTTTCTTTTTAAAGAGGGTTTGGATTCTTTAGATGAATTTGGACTGGATGGTTTAATTTGTGGATATAGGTTAATGGGCTCCTTAATTTTTAATGGAGCATGGGTAAAAGGGTTTGCCAATTTTAGGCTAGGATGGACATTTGCAAATTCATGGTTGATTGAGGCAATTATTTTCTGGGTATTAAATTATCACACCACTTAACATAATACTATCTGGAGAGGATTTCACCTTCAATTGAGTACTGCCACTTTAAGATCCAATATATTTTGTATTTATTTGAAAAATAAACTATTTGGGGAAAGAAGATCTCAATTGGTGAGGGCTTGTAAATTTTTAAAAATAAATTAAAATATTGTTGTAAATCAAATGAAAAAAGTTCTAAGGTAGGACCATGAACGGGTCACCATTTTAAAAACCAATTTGAAAAACTAATTTTAAATTTTTTTTATCAAAACTCCAAAATCATGAATGAGAAAAATCACTATTTTTATGCAGAAAAATCATGCACCAAGTATCAATATAGTCAAAATAATTATATTATTTTTTATTTAAATTATTTTTGAAACTTGAAGGATGTGCTTTCCAATCCTCCATGGTTATTATTTTGAGAATATAAAAGGAATGGTAGAGGATTTGAATTTTTATTGAGCTAATATTAACGGATTTAGTTTATAAGAGAATGTCTCTATAGAAATTGAGGCTTTTGTCCTTGTGACTAAGGACAAAATGAAATTTTGAAAGGAAATGTGCTCTTGTTATTTCAGCATGATCTTTCAAATGAGCGAATTGTGGCTCAATATAAAAGAAATTTTTACATAGAATTTTTCTGAAGTAAGGAGATGGTTTTTTTGTATTTTGCAATTGTTTGATTGAATGATTGGTATCAAAAGGTTAAGTAATTGTGAATTGGTCAAATTGATTGACCATGGCTGATTGGTAGTTGGGTCTGATTAACCCAAATATTGTTAATTGGGTTTAGTTAGGAGTAGAAGACTCCTCTTTAATTTGGGTTTGAAGGTCAATTGTTGAGTCGAAAACTCTTCTATATTTGAAGAGCAGGTTTTTGAACTTATTCTTCAATTCTTTTGGATTTTAGTTTATCTTGTAAAAACATAATTGTTTTTCTTTATAATAAATTAAATTTACAATTTTAAAAACAAAGTTTTGTTTTAAAATTTTCAATTTCTCATTGTGAGAAAAATAAAGAAATTTGAATTTGACATGTTTATTTATGGGATAAGTAATTATCTCATCATGCTCTGTTGTAAAAGCATACAGTAGAGAAATGAATGGTAAATCTAAAATAATTTTATTTGTCATATTTTTTACTAAGATAAGTGATGTTTTAAAACATACATTGTCTTGGCAAATATGAATTTTGAGAATTTTATAATTGATATGCATTTGAGTCCATTAGTAGAGGACAAAGATTCTTTTGTCTTCTTGAAGTACTTAGTTGGAACGAGTCATTCCTGCATACAATTTAAATCAGCTTCTGAATCAATCAGAGTCATTAAAGTGAAATCAAAATTTTGAATTATTATTCTAACTATTATGTGCTATTTCTTAATTTTGATGTGATTAAAGATTTGAATGAAATTATCATCATCTGATTGTTGACAATAGATTCTTCAACCTCATTATCAAAAATCAGGCATTTACTAGGTTCTCTCAATTCACTAAATTCATGATTTTAATTAAATTTTCTATTTTTAAAAGATTTAATTCTTTTGTTATTTCTGTGTTTGATTCTTTTAATTTTTTTATTTCAATTTTAATATTTTTATTTCTTTTTAAAGTTCCTAAAGAGTAACTTCTTTTTTTTTTTTTTTTTTTCAAGCGTTTGGGAAAGGCTTGTAGTGTTGTTATTGTTAGACGTAGTATTTTCTTTCTTTTGAACTACCTTCCTAAGTCTTTCAATATATTCTTGTTTTAATTCAAGATTTTTAATTTTACTAATTAATTCTAACAAGAGATTTTCTTGTTCTTGATTTTCATTTAAAACATTGATATTTTTCTGACAACAGCTATCCCTACACCCCATAGAGATGTTAGAAAAATCATTGTCAGAACTTCAAGATCTTGATTCGTCAGATTTAGGGGTTTCAAACTCCTAAATCTTTATCAGTACTTTCATAGTAATCTATTAATTCTATTATTCTAAATAATTCTTGTTTATCTTCATCAGAGATATTTAATTGATTAATTTTATTTTTAATTTGACAAGTATTGGAAAAATGTTCATTTTGGCCACATTTAAAACACTTAATTTTACTTTTAGCAACAAATTTTTATTGAATTTTCTTCTAGAACAACTTTTATTCTTAGAGAAGTATTTGTCAAAAATTTTATTTTTCTGTTTGTGGTATTTTTTCCTATAAAGTTTGTAAACTCTTCTAGGATTTAAATGAGAATTTTCCCTATTCTTTTGGGAGCACATAATCCATATTGCTCATAGAAATTGTCTAATTTATATTTGACGGTTTTATTTTCTTTTTTAATTTATTTGTTAATTACTATCATCCCTCGATGGCAATCCATTCTCAGTATTTTTTATTTTGATATTGAATTTATCCAAGGCATTAATAAGTCAACTCTTGATTTCCTTACTCGTGAATTCTTACAGAGACGTCAAGATGAGGTCTAGGTCCCAGACCTCAAAGAATATAATCAAAGGAGAGTCTTCGACTCAACAATTGACCCTCGAGACTCAAATTAAATAGGAGTCTTCTACTCCTAGACAAACACAAATGACAATACTTGGGTCTACCAGACCGAACTACCAATCAGCCTTGGTCAACCAATTTGACCCATTCTCAGTCTTCAAACTTTTTGACTCATAATTGGTCAATTAGCCAATAATAAAATCCAAAAAATCAACCCCATATTTTAAAAAAAAAATCCAAGCAAAAATCTCTTTCATATTCAGCCATTGTTTGCTCACTTGAAAATAGTGAAATCTTATTTCCTCCCAGATTTTGACTTTGTCCCTGGTCACAAACACAAAAACCTTAGTTTCTATAGGGATGTTCTTTAAGAAACAAAATCAGTTAATATCAGTCAGATAAATAATGAAAGATTCTCTCTCATTCCTACTACATTCTCAAAATCAAAATCATGAAGGAATGGAAATCTATCATTTAGGGTCTAAAACCTCTTTTAATAAAAAATAATATAATTATTTTGACTATATTAATCCATGGTAAATAATTTTTTTTGCATCAAACTAGTGAATTTTCTCACTCCTGATTCTTGAACTTTGATAAAAATTTCAAAGTTAATTTTCCAAAATGGTTTTTAAGATAATGATCAATCCATGGCCCTATCTTAGAATTATTTTCAATTGAACTTCAACAAAATTTTAATTTATTTCTAAAATTGTTCAAACCCTCACCAATTGAGGTTCCTTTCCCACAATTACTTTGTTTTATAAATAAATGCAAAATTTTATGAATCTTAAAATGGAAATATTCAATTGAAGAAGAAATTCTCACCATACAATACTATGTTCAACAGTAGGATAAATTCAATACCTTAAAAATGTATGCCTCCATAAATAGTGAATTTACAAATATTCGGTCCATAGTTAAAATTGGGAAATCCTTCTCCTATGGCTCTATTAAAAATTAATGAGCTCGTCATACCAATCCCACAATTAGTCCCACAAACCAAATCATCCACATCCAGTTCATCTAAAGAATCCATGTTCAAATCCAATCCCTCTCCAAAGGAAAAATCCAAGGCCACCAAATCAAAATCCAAACTAAAGTAGGAGTTCATGCAAAAATGTTTATCCTCCTTGAAGACAATACAAATGCTCACTCTGAATCATCAGTAAAGTCAAATCATCCAATTAAAATAAAAAACCAAAAAAGGACAATCATCCAAGACTTTCCCTCAGGAATTGATGGATAAATCATCAGGTCGCGTCCTTCCTCAATAGGCTTATGATCATTTCTAAGACTTATAAGACCCATTTGACAGTATCAATCTTAGTGACAATGAATGAAAGAATAAATAATTCACCTTTGGCAAAATGCCAATATTTGAATAAACAAAAATCAAAGAATCAAGAAGTATCATGATGGCTCTCTAGTAGAATGCAACAGCTCTGATGATTTCTTTAATCAATAATCAAGGCACAACATCCAAGATAGCGATTATCGAAGGATGACAATAATGACACTCTCCATTATACAGCAATAGTCACAATGACACACGACAATCATGACCTCCAAGAATGAAGACACGAAGACCAAGATAGTAATTATTGAGGAATCTTTATAATACTTGTCTTTTATATAATAATTATACTAGTTGTCGAATAAATAGGCAACTATTTATCCTTTTTACTACTCCTAGTCAAAAGTAGAAATGTAAAATATTGTTACTTTTGTAGAATATAATAGTACATGTAAGTTATGGGTTCCAGGTGAATTCCACTTTTCTCAACTATAAATAAGTTATCTTCTCCCATTTGTTTCTCAAAACTTATTTTAACTTTTAACAATTTTGAGAGAAAACTTGTTTTGAAACAAAGCATTATTCTTCCTCCTCTTTTATAATCTTTGTTCTTCCTTTTCTTCAACATTAATTAGTGAGCTGTAGCACTAATTAATCGTTACCATTTAATTTTTCTCAATACTTGTAAGTTTTAACCTTCCTCTTGAATAACAATTTTACTGTTTGTGTTGTTTGAAATCTTGCTTCTAGTACCTAGTTTTTAATTACTTATTCTTATTATATTTGCAAGAATCTTGTTGAAATCCAACAAGGCAATTTGTCTTTCATCAATTTTTAGTTCTTTTTGGAGAATTGAGATATCAATGATATATATTAACCTTCTTCACTAATCATTAAATGATTTTCTCAATAATACAATCCATTTCTATAAAAAAAACATATATAGACATCCAAATATAGTAGTTGTCTCGATCATTTATACTCGCACAAAATATTAGGAGATAGAATGATGACGTAGTTAAATATTTTCTAGCATGAGCGAGTACACATGGTATCAACGGGAGGCGATTGCACCCCTTTGATTTTATAATTTTCTTATATTGTATATGTCAACTTATATAAACTTTCTAAAGTTACAAAATAATGTATTATTTGTCATTTTTTAAATTATGAATTGCTGAATTATATTATGTTATTTACTCTCTTCAAATTCATACAATTATCAAATTATATATTAATTACCTTTATAATTTATAAAATACTCAAATTGTATACTATTTACCTTCCTAAATTTATAAAATTAGCAAATTATGTTACCCTCATTTAAAATTCAACTTTGATTAAATAAATATAATATGAAAATTTGTTTTTATTTGATTATGATGTCAAATAAGAGTTGCCTCGTCCATGTATTCTAATTTAGTGTTAGGGGTGTTCACGGTTCGGTTCGGTTGATTTTTTAGGATAAAATCAAACCAAACTGAAACTCATAGTTCAGCACAATGTCAAACCGAACTGAACCTTGAGTCTCATATGAATCGAACCGAACCATGACTTACGCTTCAGTTAAGCTCGTTTCACTGGTTCAGTTACAAATTCATGTACAGTCTGTTTTTAGTAGATTTCATCATTAAACCTAAATTTGTTGTCAAAATATGCATTCTAGACCTTATTATAATACTTAGTTTCTATTTTATTTTATGATTTTCACACAATTTGATTATATGGTACTCTTCGTTTCATCCCAACATGAGTGTTGATGACGAAAATCTCAACAGTTTTAATACTTGTCTTCCTTGCTAAGCATGATTGTCCTCCTGGTCGAAGATCTGCAAAATACAAATAAGGAGCCTGAAGGTGAGGAGAATCGGGGGGTAGTTACCTCGCACAAGGGCCTTCGATGCTTAAGTCAGTATCCTGACACTATTTTGACATAATTTTCTTAGAGGAGAAAATAGTATGTCATTTTCTTTTGTAAACGGGAATATTTGTACATGAGTCCTCGCGAGGGGAGGTGTGTTAATAAAGCCTCAGGAGCGTGTAGAAGAAGCATCTCAAGACACGATGATTGTCAATGATTTGATAGATAGGAGGCGATCTTGACATAAAGTAACTGACACTAAATGTTGATGTGCTTTTGAGGTGACATATCATGGGTTGATCTGATATTTTGTCATAGCGATTTGACTTGTAAGGCATTTACACCTATGAGAGGTGCCACCTGGGATGCTACTTTTGGTGAGGTTATCTGAGCTCTCTTCGCGAGCTCGATTCCTGCTATCTTACATGTGCTCGGGTCCGTGCAACCCGAGCTCCTTCGAGACTGGCCAGGCGAGGTCGATTATTCTCTTTCAAGACTTTCCTTCGTTGTTGGTTCTCTGCTGCGGTATGACACGTGTTACCGCATCACGGGTGGTCGGGAAAATGTTATCCCAATCGAGGACTAGGTGGCTCGATTCACCCAGGTCTAATGACTTATTCATTTATGTCCCTTACCTGGTCTAACTTCATGCGGTGTGAAGATGAGGGCTACGTTCTCAGTGGGCTGCCCCTTTGAGGGAGGTCGGGTCGTAAAGACATGCCTTGCTTTTTACAACGTTTTTTAGGTATGCTCTCAGTCAGAAGTTATGGTCTGGCGGACCTGCCTTAAATTGGGAGTTTACCTTTTGACGTTTTATCAAGCATTTTTTCTCTTGGTTGAGCCTCTTCCTAGTCTGACGAGTTAGACTGCAAACTGAACTATTTTCCTTTCGTACTCAATCAGAGGACCTTTCCTTCGAAGCCTATTCAGACATTCATGCTCTCGATAAATCCTTGGTTAATTTGGCAAACTAAAGTGCTTGACAGGCATTTCTTCCTGTTAATTCTAGCCAGGCATTCCTGCTCTGGCTAGGGCCTCATTCTCGTCTAGCGAACTAGAGTGTTCGGCAGACATCTCTTACATTTGGCGTATAGCCAGTCGTGACTGTTCTTGCTGTGGGATTTCCTTTACCCCGTCTGGTGATCTATAGCGCTCGGCTGGCATCTCATTTTACCATTGATGTTTATCCAGGCGTGCCTTCGCTAACTAGACCCTTAATCCCATCCGGTGAGCTGGAGTGCTTGGCAGGCATCTCTTTTTTCCTTTGATTATAGCCAATCGTGGCTGCTCTGTTGAATCTGGTTTTAGATTTTAATGAAAAAATTAATGAACCGTGACAAGTTAATGGGTAGAATTTCAAAAAAATCATACAAACGATTAATCCATTTAAACACAAAACTAATCACTGAACATGTATAATCTTGTAAATGTGTCGAGAAAAGATTGAGTCAATCTATATATTATCAATTGATGGAGAATTTTTTATTTGGCAAGATCCAATTTCTATCTCGTGTTCTTCGTTCTTCATAGAACTATTAATTAATCTTGCACCAACAACCACCCGTTAGAATCAGAAGTATATCTCTTAAGGATATCGGTAGGAATAGAGTGTGAACTCTCAAAACAATGATTGGAAGAGAAAAATAAAAAGTTTCCTCTTACCTACTGTATTTTGACAGCAACAGTGTTTGGGGGGAGAGAAACTCTTTTCAGTTCTCTCTAACACTTACCTTTTTTAGGTTTAAGTTTGCAACCCTTTTATATTTAATTATGAAATTTGTCCATATACCCCTATATGCAAAAAACTAAAATTTCTCATTCCACATACACTTATTTGGAATTTTCACTACTTCCTCTAGAGCCAAAATTGTGTTCAAATTGATGAATTAAATTGACCTCAATCAATCAATTAATTAATTTGAACATTTTTTGTTTTCACTAAAATAGTGATGACCCTCATTATATATAAGCTCGGGAAGTGTGCTTTAGTCTAAAACACGTTTTAGGTCCAACTGATGTTTCTCATTCCTATCTTTATGAGATATTTCTGAGACCGAATGAGCCCACATGAATAAAATTATGGGATTCAAATACATGTCTTTTTTATCTCCATAAATTTCTGACCTATTTAATCATGATATTGTACGACTCCACTCTAGGTCTGATGCCGATAAAACTCTCGATTCATGCGCGCTACATTTTTTGTTGGTGCAAATCAACATTTATATTTTGTGGTCCACAAAAAATTTTATGATATTACTCTTCATGTATATCATAACAAGTGCATGATGTACAATTATCATTTTACACACCTAGTTATTATTCCTTAACTTTTTATTGACTGTGAATAAGAAAATCATACTAGTGAAGTATCTTATACAGATCACAATGTCTTATTCAATGACTCATGTCATCGAGTACCAGGCCTGATTTATTTATCCGCACACTCATCAATAAAGTATAAGTTTATATTATTGCTTTTGTAATCTTATCACGAAATTCATATTTGTGAATCACGCAACTTCAACATAGTTTAAACACGATCCCACTAGCCGATGTAACAAGTTTTGTATTCACCTCAGGATTAAGATAACTATGAAAATATCATTAAGGTGTAACAATTAGATTTAGAATTTAATAAATGAATTTACTCTAAACTAATTGGTTACTGGTCTATTCAACATATTTCACAACATGTTTAGGTCAACTGTTAGAGTCTACATTCTCATGCCCCAAGACCAGCATCATTTGGTTCAACCTAACAGTCATAATTGGATTCAATTACTTAGTCGATCTAAAAATTATAAATAACATTCTGAATTATCTCATAATAGTTTATTTGGAAGACCGTTTGGTCTTTACTCTTCTTACATTGATAATAGTTCCAGGACTTAAGCAAATTACAAACACGCTTTAATTAAAGAAAACTTTCAATTTAATCATAAAATTCAGTAATACATAAATGTCAAAGAAATATTTGTTTACTCATAAATAGTTATTACACTCTCTACTTTATAGACATAATTCAAACAATCTCACACTTAGACTAAGGTAGGCATGTGCAATCTCGTATCCTCATGCCCTCTAGATTACCATAAAAAACTTTACTGCTTAAAGTTTCATGAATGGACCTGCCAAGTTATTAACCATCGATATGTGTGTTACTTGAACATCTCATTGCTGAACTATCTCTCTGATGAGGTGATACATTCTCTCTATGTGTTTGGATCTTTTGTGACTTTTTTATTCCTTCGAGTTTGATATAGCCACACTATTGTCATAATAAAGTGTCATGAGTTTGTCAACATCTGGAATGACTTCTGTTTAGGAACTTTCTAAATCAGAAAGTCTCCTTTACGATTTCACAAGCCGCCACATACTCTGCTTCCATGGTAGAATCAACAATGCAAGATTGTTTGATACTTCTCCATACCACTGCTCCACCATTCAAGATGACCACTGATCTTTATGATGACCTCCTGGAATCCTGGTTCACTTGAGAGTCGGTATAACCCATTATATTCATGTCAGTATCTAAATACACAAGCATATAATTCCTCATTTTCCTAAGATACTTGAGGAGATGTTTGACAGCATTCCAATACTCGAGATCATGATTAGATTGGACTACATGCTTGTGTGTTAAAATATATCCCTTCTTGGAGTGTAACAAATATATGGCCTCTAGCGTAACAAATATATGGCTAGTGTAAAGCATTGTATATATGAGACTTTCTACGACTGAGGCATATAGAATTTTTCTCATGTCTTTCTCTTCCTAAGGAGTCTTGGGAAACTGCTATTTGAAGAGGCTGATCCCATGCCTATAGGGAAGATATCCCTTTTGGAGTCTTGCATATTGAAGCGATCTACTTTATCAATACGAGATGCTTGAGATAATGTCAATTGTATATTTTCCCAATCCCAAAAGATCTAAATACCTAGGACAACAGCTTCTCCAAGATCCATCATATCAAATTATTTTGTAAGATAAATCTTGACATCAGATAAATTTCCTACATCATTCCCATTGAGTAGAATATCGTCCACGTACAAAACAAAAAAAAAACACATTCGCTTCGTGTCTCAGCTTATACACATAGGGTTCGCCCTCTAACAGCTCAAAGACAAAGTTCTTGACAATTTCATTGAATCGAATATTCCACGAACGAGATGCTTACCTAAGTCCATAAATGGACTTCTGAAGTTCCCAAACATTTCCCTCTTGGCCTTTTTAACGAACCCGTCTGATTGAGCCATATGAATCCGCTTTTCAAGATTGTCATTCAGCAAAGCAGTCTTGACGTCCATATGTCAGATTTCATAATCGAGGATAGCAGCAATGGATAGAGGATTCATATCAATATAAGCATGGCTACCATCTAGTAGGTATCATCATAGTGAATACATTCCTATAGGGTGTGGCCCTTGGCTACAAGCCTAACTTTGAATGTCTCTATATTCCCATCTGGAACTGTCTTCTTCTTATAAATCCATTTACACAGTACGGGTTTTACCTCTTCAGGAGGAACTTTCAGACTCTATTCGAGTACATCGATTATATCTCGATGTTCATGAAATTTTTCTATAGGTTTACTTCAAGACCAGCCATAACCTGCAAGTAGGAAACAAGTTCATAATGTTCCTCATCTGAGACTGTTGTTAAGGCATCTCCATAAGACATGTACCTGTCAGGTTGTCTCACAACCCTCCCACTACATCGAGGCTTCATAGGCTCTAACTCTTGTTATGGTTCTTCCATTATTGAATCGGGAACAAGTCTTGATTGAGGAGTCAATGTCCTCCCACTCAATAATTTCTCTCGCACAAGTGTGCTTCTCAGTTTCACATTTCTTATGTAGTCTTCTTTTAGAAAATGTGCATTCATGCTCATGAATATTTTCTTGACGGATGGACTATAACAGACCTATCCCTTCGTTCCTTTGAGATATCCTACAAATAGGCATAATTATAATCGACTGCTAACTTACTTGTCTTCAATTTCAGTATATGTGTCGGGCATCCCCATATCCTAAGGTGGCTTACGGATATCTTTCATCCACTCCATCTTTCATATGGTGTACTAGACACCGTCTTTGACGGAACTTGATTCATTATATATGATGTTATTTCCAAGGCATATCCCCAAAATAAATCTGGGATTGATGAGTAACTCATCATGGATCTAACTATATCCAATAGAATTTGATTTCTTCTCCCTGACACATCATTCTGTTCTAGAGTGTCAGATGTCGTAAGCTAAAAAAGAATACATTCTTCCTTAAGAAAATCTTTGAATTCTCCTAGCAAGTACTCTCCACCACGATGGGATCTTAGTGTTTTGATTTGTTTCTCTAATTGCTTCTCAACCATAAATTTATACTCTTTGAACTTTTCAAAGGTTTTAGACTTTTGACGCATTAGATAAATATGTCTAAAATGTGAGTAGGCATCTGTGAAGGTTACAAAATATTCATAACCTCTTCTTGCTTGGAAATTCAATAGCCCACATACATCACTATGTATTGGCCATTTTGCCTTCTATGCAGGATTCATATGTGGGTAGTGATCTCGCACTTAAAGTTTACAATGGACCATCCTTTACGAGTCTTTTAATCATGTCTAGGCTAATGTGACCAAGACGCAAGTGTGACAAGTATGTTATATTGATTGAGTCAGACTTCAACCTTTTAGTATCTCTTTATAAATTAGTATTTACTTCAGTGTCACATATAATTGAAACTTTTGGTTTTACATAGAATAAGTCGTTTATCATGCGTGCAGTAGTAATTAAGCATTCATTTCTAAAGATATTAATAATACTATCAATGAAATCCAAAGAAAATCCTTGCTCAATTAAACTAGCTCCTAAAATGAGGTTTTTCCTAAAAATGGGATATAATAAACATCACGCAAAACCAAATATTTGTTATCAAATAACAATTTAATAGTTCCAACTTATACTACTTCATTCCAAACGTAAAACCAAATGGGATATAATATACTAGTGTTCATTCCCCCAACGGAAACTGAACTCGCCATCGTTAAGCCTTCTACTCTTACTGAACCCCCAAGGGAACAACAAATATGATTAGTGGTTGTAGAGTCTATAATTCACAAAAGAGTACAATCAGTCACATAACAGGCTTCGATAACAAGTAATGTACCTTTGGATTTCAACTCCTTGAGATAATCCGAGCAGTTGTGTTTCCAATGACTAGCGACTCTGCAATGATGACACTTATCTTTCAACTTGTCCACTTTCACAGAGCCATTGCCTTTCGTAGCTTTCAAGTTCACATTCTTAGCTTTCTTTGGACCTCTCTTGTTTCTTTTTAATGCAAGAGGTGGAAGGCTTACTTTCAGTAAAGTCTACCTCTTCATTATTCCTCTTGTCATTCAGAAACATGGTCTCAATAGCTTGTAACTCTTTCATAAGTTCTGGAAGAGAGTACCACAACTTATTCATCGAATAATTAAGTTTGAAATTCTCAAAAGTGTCTGGCAGGGTCTCGAGGATCATATCAACAGGTCATTCATACACTTAGGTATTTTTACATACTTTACCATAGTCGATAAATTATATATTCAGACGCTTAATCATTTTCACATACTTAGTCATTAATTTTTAAGTGAACACCTCGAAAAAATATTAATTTTTAAATTTTTTGTTGAACACCTTAAGCATTTGTTGTACCCCACAACAAATTCATCGAACCCCAAAATTGCAATCGCCACTTGGAGATCTCATCAGAATGCAGCCAAGAAGCATAGGCATCATTTTCCACTTAAGTCGATTCAGCAATAGGCTTAAGGGGACAAGGGGTGGTGAGCATGAACTTATGCTTTTCTACTGTTAGCATGATATCAAGATTACGATTCCAATCCATGTAATTTTTATCAGTGAGTTTGTTTGCATTCAAGATTGTTGAGAGTGGGATAATGACATCGTTACTGAAAAAAAAACATAAAGCGGTGTAAATAAATACTCGGTCACCTCAGAGGTTACTGCCACCTAACCTTCCACCTTCGTCGTGCAATTATTATGGCAACAGAAGGTCCTTCTCGCACCGGGGAGAAGGGTGCATCCTCTTTCTCGCCCTGAACTTCGTCGGTGTAGGATGTAGTTTGGGCACGGTCCGGGACAGACTAAGTTTTGGGACTTTTTGTCCAGTCTCGGTGGGGACAATCCCTTGTTGAGGAGAAAAACTATGTGGGATGGGACGGGACGAGTAGTTTGGGTAAAAATGTTAAGGGTTAAAATTTAAAATTGATTAAAGTTTAAAAGATGAAAGGGTTACAAATTAAAAAATTAAGAGTAAAATAGAAAAAGGGTTAAAATTGTAAAAATTATGGGTCAAATTTATAAAAAAAATTGGACTATTTATAAAGAATTTTGGACGGAACTGGGACGGAACAAGTCGAGACAAAAAATTTTGTCTCTTGTCACGTCTCGTCCCTCCAAGTGTAAAAATCATGTCTCGTCCCGCTTAGTTTGGGACGATTTCTCAAGATGCGACGGATATTTCAGGACGGTTGCACACCCCTAGTAGGATGCAAAACTCATCCCCTCCTTGTGGGAGAGAATGGGTTTCAAGTGCTTTGAATATGAATGATTTTATCGTCGTCCCCACAGATGGTGCCAACTTTTGATGCCAAAAATCTCAACAGTTATGCACTTGTCATCCTTGCTAAGCATGATCAACCTCATGGCCGGGGATCTACAAAACACAAATAAATAACCCAAAGGCGAGAAGAACGTTGGGTGGTTGCCTCGTCTAAGGGCCTCTGATGGTTAAGTAAGTATCATGGCATTATTTTGACATAGTTTCCTTAGGGGAGAAAATAACATACCTCTTTCTTTTATAAACGAGGGTACTTTTACATGAGACCTCGTGGGGGGAGGCATGTCGATGAAACCTCGAGAGCATGTAAGAGAAGATTCATGGGATATGATGACTGCCACTGATTGGGAAGATGGGAGTCGACCTTGACATAAAGAAACTGGCATTGAATGTTGATGTGCTTTCGAGGTAACATATCGAGGGCTGATCTGACATTTTTTCATGGCAATTGGGCTTGTTAGGCATTTGGATCTATGAGAAGGTTCCACCTGGGACATTACTTTTGACGGGCAATGATGATCATGGTACTCGAGCTTATCTGAGTTCTCTTCACGAGCTGATTCCTACAGCCTTACATGTGCTCGGATCTGTACAACCCTAGCTCCTTCATTATTGGCTCTCTGCTGCGGTATGACACATGTTACCACGTCATTGGTGGTCGGGAAATCACCTATAACAATGATCTTTTTGTTCATCGTTGTTAACAACACTTAATTGACTTATAGAGGTGAAAAGAATTGGTTGAGCATGAATATTCTACAATTCTTGAAGATTGTGACCAAACATAATACATATTACATGTATACACTGACTCCATAACAGATTACAGATTTAGATTTTGAACATATTCAAACAATGAGAAATTGAATAGATTATGAACAAACCCTATAAAAATTGTGATGCAGACAGATTGTCAGCAAACTCTACATAATGAGATGTTGAACAGATTTAAACGCAGTAAATAGATTCAAGACATGCAGTAAATAGATCTAAATGACTAAGCGGAATATACAGTAAATAGATCTAAACTGTATAGTAGTAAACCTGGAGAAGATTGAGCAGTAAACATAAACCTCTAAATGCAGAGCATTAGATTCACAGATCTCGTGAAGAAGGTGAAAAAGACACAGAGATTTCATGAAAGATGAGAAAGAATTGAGAAGGATTTAGCAAAGGATTGAGAGGGACCTGAGATTTCAAGGATTCGTGAAAAATGACTTGCGAAGAATACGAAGAAGGCGCAGTAGGGAAATCTCAAGATTTGTGAAGAAAAAGGACTCACGAAGAAGACAAAGTACTCAGTAGGGTCGTAGGCTTCGCGAAGGAGAACCTGGAGTGTGGAGATCTTCAATGCTTTTTAGAGAAGGGAACATTGAAGCAAACCCTAATTTTTCAGATTACTGGGTAATAACACGTGCTTTGCACGTGGATGTTCAATATAGTGTCGTTGGGTAGATTACTTGAACAATTTTAGAGGGTAATCATAGACATACATAATGAGAATTGAAACAATAGCTTACTAATAATTCTATGCATGTCACAAAGAAAATTTATAAAAACACGCGCATTTTATCATATTTATATATTATGAGCATTATTTATTTATATTGAGAAGAACAATTTAAAGAGACATTGGTAAAGGACAATCAAATTTATCTTACAAGAGTACAAAAAAACTCTTACAAAGCATTGCATTAAATGTCATAAAACATTAAGAAGTAATGTTTTCTTCTATTTTGTTTGCAGCATATGTGATGTCATCCCACCTAAAGTTGGATGTAGGCCAAAGAATGAATGAAAAATTATATCGTCGCCAATATGCTTTTGTACAGCTTCCTGGGACAGATTCTTCACATACATCATTTGGGCATGTAGACTTTAACTTCCATCTAATTGAGAAATATCTCAAATTTTTTGTTTTCACATTTGTTTATATTTCTATGATGATTCTCTCATATTCATTCTGTCTCTGTTGAGATGTTTTTGTAGTTATCTCTTGATTTTTTCCACTCATACTTGTGCCTTTGAAACCTGGAAAATAAAAATAAAAAAACATAAGGAAAATGAAGATCTTGCTTCTATATACTATTAAATCCATGGACGCCCTTTAGAAATTAGTTGAAAGCAATATTTTTGTGGAGAAGCATATTAGAAGAGAAATAGATGATGGTAGAAAGAGAGAGATTTGAAGGCTACTAGCGTTCTCTAGGCTAAACTCATGTCCAAAATTAGGATGCAAGGCACTGTGATCTTTTCAATGTTTAAACAATTGCATAAACCACATAATAAACTTTTTAGATCATGGTTGAATCATTGCTCTTATATAAAGTGTCACTATTTTAAATGAATCTCCCAACTCAGTAACAATCAATCACGAAATAAAAATAAGACAATATCTTGCATACCTCTTTTCCAATCCCGAGATTGTTTTGAGTC
This sequence comes from Datisca glomerata, assembly GCA_003255025.1. Lineage (NCBI taxonomy): Eukaryota > Viridiplantae > Streptophyta > Magnoliopsida > Cucurbitales > Datiscaceae > Datisca > Datisca glomerata. The sequence continues at coordinate 833,454 of QANY01000445.1, forward strand.
TAACAAACCTTTCCATCTATAACTTTCATGATGTACAAAGTCTTAACAAAAGTATGCATGCAAGAAAGGTTTAAGATCAAACACAAAATGGTTGCAAAAGAAAGATAAGTTTGAGTGGGAAGGTTTCAGCAAACAAGCAAATTAAATAAGTTTATTTGAACTTCAAACAATTATTGATCAAATCCACCGGACAAGTACATTCATCTCTTCTCCTTTTTCAGCATATCATAATTTAACCATTTCAAGTAATTAAGACAAAAGGTTACCGACTCGTCAGTTACAAGTAAAGCAATTTCCATGAATTAATGTTATCCTTGTAATTGTTATTAGATAAAATGGAGATGATAACACATGAATTAAAGAAATTCAAAATTGTTGCTCACCAGTAAGACAATGTCTTTAGCATGCCTTTCCAACCCAAAAAAAAACCTTTGAACTTGAAATCAACTCCATTAAAAATGATCGGTTTAATAAACATAAAGAGCCCAAGAAAAATGCATGTGTTGTTTTTCATCATAGCATGCACCATTGGAAGTTCAAGAAATTAGAAAGTCGGACTATTTCATAGCTTAATTAAACAGAGCTTTATAATGAATAGTCAATTAAACAAAATTAATTACCAAAAAGAAAAAAAGCTGGGAATTGGTTATTGGTACTATAAAATTCTCGAACTTTAGTGTCATAATCACAGTTAAAAATGGTAGTAAACCCACCATTTTGTCACAAAAGAAACCAAACAAACAAAAGATATAACCTAAATAAAGAAGAGGAGAAATAGGGGGTAATAAAACAATTGATATAAAGAGGAATACCCATGGCCATAACAGCGTTAATGTCATTTAAAAGATATGTAAATGTCATATCAAAGAGGGGAACATATATTTCTTTATGAAGTAAAGCATAACATAATGAATAACACATCAGTTGCTTCCTAAATATTGATATCAAAACAAATAGTTAGGAAAGAAAGATCCTAGACCAAAATTTTAGCTATGTCATGGTCTCTAATATATGTAAACAATAAAACATAAAATATAAAAGGGTGAACATCATTTACCTTAAGTACAGTTTATGCTCAGCAACTAAAGTCAAGCACCTTTATTATCTGCATTTGTAAAGCTTCAGATCCATGTCTATAAAATAATAAATAGATTGGTATGAATAAAAGAGCTATGCTAATTAGCTATCACCAATTAGAATCTCAATTGTGTTCAACAACTTAACATTGTATTATCTCTCCCTAAAGTAACACTAAAAAGAAAACATCACTATCCAACATATAAAAAATTTTAGGTGAAAGAGCAAAGTAAAGTCAATTAAGAATAGATCAATTGTGGCATTGCTACAGGTTTTCCATGTCCCAATTCATATTTTGTGAAAATTTCCACACAGAGTTTCACATCATATGCACGTATATCATTAAGGAAAATAAGCGGGACGAAAAACTTGTGTTTGTAGGGTCGTACATATAATTAGAGGTTCACAAAAGAGATATTATTGCAGGAAAACAAAGTACTCTTTATGCTATAAAGTAGAGAATAATACAGCTAATATAACTCTTTCTCACAATTCAGGTGGGAACCACAATGCTCTATTTTTTATCCACATTCATTGAATTAAAGACCATCAGTTGTTGACTCATTTGATAGATCGTTTAACTTATCGCAAGCCATAGTTACTAAAAAAAGAAAAGCACTACGACTAACTTGAAGGGACATTGTAATGAATCCAACAAATGGTTCTTGCGTTTTAGGGGGCATTAGAAAGTTTGGCAAAAGACAGTTGATTATGCCATTAACTCATACTCTTCAATAAAACAGAATGCGTAGTTAAATGTCTAGAGAACAAGTATATATACCAATTTAAGCACCAACTGAGCATTTCCCACAGTACCTAAAATCTGCAATATCTCTGACTGCCAGGCAGAGACAGACAAAAGAAACTACTTCCGTACAACTCCTGCATCATAAACCTCCAAAAAAATAATGGAGATGGGATATCCATGACCAAAACTCTACTGAAAGTTATCTCCCAAGCTTTAAAATGGATGATATTATTATACATAAGATGGTGTCTATTTTTTCAGACGGAACAACATAAACTCAACATGAGTCCAAAAATTAATGGCCTAAGTACAATTCTTTATTTGCTTTAGAGAACATGTTTTACCACAAACTAAAGTAAGAAAGCTTATATCTTCTAATTGACTTTAATCCATAATATTGTATGCATTGTAGGATAGGCCCAAAAATTCAGCAAGCGTTACTCAACTTCAACTAAAGGGCACAAAGTACGGAAGTGCATCCAGCCAACATCATTGAGTAAGTAAGCATTTTAGTATAGATTTAAATTTGTATGAGTTGCTAGATTCTCTATGAGATAGGTTACAACTATAACATAAACAAATTATTAATGATTTAGTTCATAATACACAGTCAGACACATTCCTCATCTTTTAGAGTTAAATAATCAACAAGTTGAACAGTAAAACCAATAAGCATAAAAATGTTTTGAACAATACAGCCAAGATATAACCTTATAGAAGAAGTAAAGCACATTATAAGCCACCAAAACAAAGCTCATGAAACTGATGTATATTCAAATAACGCTTCATATGAATTCACATAAACAAAAGGCTCTCAGGGCAATATTCGAGAACGTAAATATTTTGGTTCGGCTATATAAAGAATGAATCTTTGAATATAAATCATAGCCCAAATGGTTCTAAATCAAAAATCCAATCCCAGAATATTGTTTAGCACTGAATGAGTTAATAAGTGCTCTGATACATTATAACAAGTGAAATTGGGTGATGCTTCAAATCTTCACTTTTAATTTCAATTACATCTACAAGTGTTATAAAAAGGCAGCTTAGATTAAAAATAGAATATTCATACAAAAACCAGAAAAATATAGGTCAATGAGGGAAATTGGTTCTTCTTGTTTTTAGTGGAAGTTGAAATGTGGAGCAGACGATTTGTTCATTATCAGAACTCTGCGGCTCTAAGTTGTTAAAAGTTAGGTTCATTGCACAAGCAAGTGAGTTTGTCTTACTCAAAACGATGAAATTGTTATATGATCATAGCTAATAGTTTTGAGTTAAACCCAAACCCCACGGCGCCTTAAAAAGATTAAAAAAAGAAAAGAAAGTGACAAAAGGTACCTCAGGACTGTTATAGTGAAGTCTAAGGCTGAGGGTATGATTGGAGATTCTATGTTTGGAGTATTTATGCAGAGAAAAATAGTGATAGAAATGACTTTGACTATTTTAATAAATAATATACTGTCATTTACTTTTAACTCCTCTTTATTGTCTGAATTGTTTTCTTCATGTTTTTGTAAATAGAATTGAAATGGTTTTTGATACAGAATAAGAACATATACTTACCTCTGACAATTACACACAACAGCCACCTTAACTATAGTTTGTGCTCAGCAACTAAATTCAACCACCTTTATTATCTGCATTTGTAAAGTGAAAACTCATTAGATTCGTGTCCATAAAATAATCAATAGCAAACCAACATATTGATATGAATAAAAGAGCTATGTGAATGACTTATCACCAATTAGAAGCCCAACTATGTTCAAAAACTTAGCATTGCATTATCTCTCCCTAAAATAACACTCAAAAAGTGAACGTCACTATGCAACATATAAAAAACTTATCAATTATAATATATCATCCTATTTCCATAGAAGAAGCAGACCATTCTACTGAAGCCTAACTTGATTCCATTAGTTTTTGATAAATTTTCTAAACCATCTAATTTAAGCAATTGGCAGCGATTTTATCACCCAGAAGCATTTGAAATGTAATTGAAGCATGTAGACGTGTAGAAACTATCACATACATGATGGCTCTATAACCTAAAGATGTTTATGAAATGTTTGTCCTAAACATGAACACAAGGGAGAATTGTCTCGGTGAATTAAATTGACAATTGTGAAATATCATCCCCCTCCCCCCATGTCTATATGCAGTATCTTGGAACCAAAATGGAAGACCACTTCTCTAAATATCTCAACCATCCTTAATGGTAACATCACCCATGCAGTCAATTTTTATTAAAGAACAGACAATCATATACTAATAGTTTTAATATATCATTTATATCATTACCGAAAATCTATATTAGCTAGCTGACAGAAATTGAACTTGAACCCAATCTAAGGTAACCCACTAAATTAGAAACGGAGCTCACGAAACTTATGCATATTCAAATAACACTTCAGCTACATATGAATTCATCTAAATAAAACGGTCTCAGGTCAATACTCCCAAACGCAAATCTTTTGGTTCGGCTATATAAAGAACGAATCTTTGAATTTGATGTCGATAACCAATAGAAACACATCGAACAATAAACATAATAAACAAAATATAAAGAGAAAGTAAACGTGAAAACATAGACAGCCAAACACAATATACATCATCAAAGAACACACCTATATATAGCATAATTGAACAAATAAAACAAACCAACCATCATTACCTCGAACGTAAAGGCACGTGAGTCTCATCTGCTGTAAAGCCAAACAACTCTAATCCAGCATCTGAAAGCACGTGGTTGGAGTGGGTTTAGAGGCTGAACAATTTTGGTTTCCTCTAACACCTCCACGACTGGAACCTACAACACCTAGCATATACAGATGTTAGATCGGGATGGAAAAGCATAACAAAAAGGACAAAAATCAAAGGATGAAGATTATTTTTACCATCTACCCCCATTAAAAGCAGTCGCAAACTTTGAAACACGCCATTCAATTTAGGATTTTGAGCTCTCGTGGATAAGCACGGATTCTGCACCCATGAATATAAGCTCAGCAGTTCCGACGGGTTTTCAGATAGGAACCTACAAGAATCTTGGCGGTACAGGTGTTTAATCTGGGTGAAAAACCATACCAATAAAGACAAAAAAAAGATTAGGATTATCTTTACCCCATATTGAGCGAGAACAACTGCAAAGGTTGAAACAGTTAGATTGGATTTCGAGCTCTTGTGGATAAGCAAGGATCATGCACCCACGCTGCTGCAGTCATCGGTGGACAGCGGCTTGATCCCGGCAAACACCCTAGTCAGCCTTGCCAAGTCTCCCCCACCGAGAAGTTTGAAAAGGTTCTTCCATGGTGCCTCACAATGGAGAACCTTTGAGACCTTATCTCCCCCTCTCTTTGGTGTGCAATCGATGAAGCACAATTAAATCTCCAGCCGATGTCGCCCTTGTAAAAGAGAAGTCTCAAAACCCTCTCTCTCTTTTTGCCATGTCATCAGTTAACTACCATTAAACATTCCATAATCAATGGCTCAGATCAATCTGATTCAATGGTTGAAACACCATCAAACCAACCACATGGACGTCCCAGATCGAATCAACCCCACCAAAAAATCTCAAACACATCTATGGCTTAGATCGTAGAGATCCAACGGCTCGTAAGCAGTCAACATTTACCAACAGGGAAGTGACCCATAGAGCCCTCCTTCCACCTAAAATTACAATCCATCTATGCCACCAACCCATAATGTAAATTAACTCAAATGGCAGGGGCAAGATGGACATTTGACAGAAGCAAGTAGCTACAAACTCACTCTTTTATAAGAGTATGATATGTTGGTTTAGAGACTCAAAATGACGTCTTATTGAAGAGTATAGAAGAGAAACTACACTATGGTATAAAATGACGCCGTTTCATTTAAGCTTCGGTTCAGTTTGGTTCGAAATTGGTTCGGTTCAATTTGAAATCATATAGTTTTTCAAACCGAACCTAAACTACGGTTCGGTAAGAATACCGAACCAAACCAAACTTAACTGAGGCAATTTATGTATTGACCAAACAGGCCTATTTTTAGTTTGATTCGATTCAGTAACATTTTTTTCACCTCAATTTAGTGTGAATGACTTGTTTTTAGTCGTTTCAAATCGTTTCAAAATAGACAAGTGTTAGTGTGAATGTGTTATTTTATTTCTAAATCAAACAGGATCGAATAAAATTTATTTACAAGAACTTTTTTGTGTATATACTTCATGCTTAAGAAATCATAGCCAGAAGACAAAGTCAGATTGAATTTGAACTCTCAGATTAAATAGATAATCATTAAGTATAGGGCTTTTTTAGCCAAATAATAGGTAAAAATAACATTTAAAATTTATTGAATGTAAATATAGTCTTTTAATTAACATTGTTTAGTGAATGAAATATAAAATTTTAAAAGTAACTTTAGTATATCTATAGAAGTTAATTCATGCAAAAATTTAAAATTTTATATTTTTGCTTATTGAAAAATATATGGGTCATTTTTGCATGTAAAAATTTAAAAGATGTTATACTACAATTTTGTTATATATATATCTGGTGTTTGACATAAATGACACAATTATAGAACTTATAGGAAAAATGATCCACTATCACTAATTTAATAGTATGCAAAAATTGACTTTTTAATTTAAAAAGTTTTAAGTTAGTTATGAGTTTATTATTTTTTCATTTCACTTTTGTAACGATCAATAGTAACTTTCTATCACTTTTTTCCTTTTATGTTTGTTTATGATATTTTCGTACTTCTCTTAAATGATTTCTTTAAAACATATTATACCCAAAAACTTATATTTTTATTTTCTTTATGTGTCGCCTACTCTCTCTCTCTCTCTCTCTCTCTCTCTCTTCTCTCTTTCTCTCTCTCTCTCTCTCTCTCTCTCCTTCTCTCTCTCTCTCCATCTCCATCTCCATCTCTATTTCATTTTTTTTTGTGAAAAGCAAAAATGGAATGAGTGATCCTCACGCTCATTACTCGTTCAATTACATCTATCTCATCAATATGAAAATATATAGTTTACACGTCCGTAATAAATTTTTTACTTACTGTTATGTTGCATTTTAATGTATCATATTTTTCATTATTCTCCTATTTTTGTTGGATGTTGGTCAAAAGATAGATATCATCTTCAATTTTATAATAAATCATCTTTGTCGATGAGCATAATAATTATGAATTGGAACGACCCCTACTGAGCAAATAATTTGTTATGATAAGTAAATAATATATTCTCATATTTCAGATTGTGAAAAATAACTTGTAATCTAAACCAAGAACATAAAAGTGTTCCAAATGATATTTACATATTTATTGTAGATTGGACAATTGTTTTAAGCAAGTCGAATAAGTTTGAGTAGAATTTGAGAAAATACCACAAAATATCATGAATAAAAAAATAAAAGTGATAGAAAAAATAATAAGTCCATAACTAATTTAAACTTCATAAACTTAAAAAGGATATTTTTTGTACAAATACACAGAATGATCATCTTACATATAAATTAATAAAAATGACCATCTAGAATATTTTTCCACGTATGTATGTATAAGCAACCTCTTATTAGGCAACATAAATTGCCTATTGGTCCATGTCAGAAACAACAACTGGCCCTTAACCCAATTGACAACAAGTGTGGTTTTATTTCCATGCAGCCCTAAATCCTAATTGATCCATACCCACACAAAAAATCCCCAATCCCTAAAAAACCGGTCCATTTTAATTCACATTACAATCAAGCCAAGACATGTTTCTTTCTTGATCATGATTGCCTCTTTTTTCGTTGAACCCAAGATGATTCTATTGCATCTAAATCATCTGTTCAAAATAGACACTTCATATTTGATCAAAATAAAATATGGAACATAAAAAATGGTCTGATTAGTAGATATGGTCAAATCTTTTTATGTGTTGAATAAATCTGAGCAGATCTGAAACAACGATAAATTAAAGATTTAATTAAGTTTAAGTTTTATTTTTGTATAATGTCCATTTTTTTTATAATTTTACACAAATGATCGAAATGGAAAATAGAAAAATTAGGTAGTTAAGATTCTCTTTGTTATTTTATCTTTATTCCCTTATTATAATTGATTTGTGTTTTAGATTTTTTTTCCTTCTTCTTCGTCTTTCTTGCAGCTTCCTTTCTTTGCAGGTTTCTTGAAGTTCCTTTGCCGAATCCAATCGTGCCTCAAACTTTAAGCTTCTCAATTCTACCTAGTGTAATCTTCTTATTCAATTCGTTTATTCCTTCATATCTAAAATAAAAATAGCAGGGTTTTTTGTTGATTTGTTACTCTTCGCGATAATATCATGTTGATTTCGCAATTATATTTTAGGTGAGTTTATGAACAATTTTCTATAGCAGATTCTTTCGAAATTGCTCAATAATCGAAATCAAGTACATTAGATTTTAGGGATTTTAAGTTCCATTTATATTTTCTGTAATTTTCGTAACTAATGCCACATAGTATATAACTTTATACTATAGGCATACAATTGTAGACAGTATTAATATTTACATATTGATAGTGTATATAGTGATAGTACATATTTATGTACTCATAGTTGTTATGACAATTATGATAGATATTGTGTGTATACTATTTTTCTCTAGATTTTCATAATTCATCTCATGTAGTATACAAGAATATACTATACGTATATAATTGTAGATGACATCTATATTTACATACGGATAGTATATACAATATACATCCTATAAAATTATTATTATACAAATGTACTCATAGTATATTATTATATAGTGATAGTAAATATTTATGTACTTATAATTGATATGACAATTATGATGTATATTGTTGATACGATAATGGATAGTAAACTTCCGATGATATATCTGAATTTTGTAATAAATGATATTCTTTTATAATAAAAGTATAGATTGAAATGATTTTAAGGATTGACACTGATTTTATGATGATCCGTATAATGTTTCATAAATATTTGTCAAGTGATGGGTGTATGATGTATACTATATAAAGCTTTATCTTAAAATGTGTAATCTTTATAATACTTGAATAATGGTTTCTACACATATAGGGTATTATACTATGCATATATAAATATATATTATTGAAAAGTGTTAACATTGCTAGTAAACTCGGTGTTGGCTATTCTCATTGACATAATAAACTTGGCTGTTAATATTGCCATATCTCCCTTCATCTACTTGTATCATAAAAATGAACTATGCATTATTAACCATCTTGTGTTTAAGAACAAAAAAATAATAATAACAATCAATAAGTATATAATTATATGTTATATAATTATGCAGTATCTAACCATTTTTTCAAGTGTACAATAATATATTATATAAAAAATCTTAAGTACGAGAAATCTGCAGAATATAGAAAATATATTGGTTTGCCTCTAGAAAACAGAGTCAAAGCAGAGGGACAACCTGTTAACTCGCAATATAGGTATGTTAAGTTAGTTTCATGAAAGAAAAACTCAAATAAGCCAAAAAAAACTCAGTACATAATATAATGATGAAAATTCAGTACATAATACTATTATATAAGAAAATGAAAACTGAAATTTCAACTTACAATCGTGATTTTTTCTAAACGTTGCGTTGTTAGATGTAAATTCGCGTCAAATTGACACAACATATGTTTGCGATGGAGATTTTGAAGGGTTTGTCACATCATAGGCTTCCTCATATAGGTTTCTCGTGTCATCGCGAGAGAAAAATAGAGGCTAGAGTTTTCACTGAAATGAGATGGAGAGAGTCAGGGTTTCCTTTTGTTAGTAGGGATAATTTTGGCAGTTCAATATTATTATCAGATTTTAATGTTGGGCTTCTAATAAATTCGGTCATTTATGCAATTTATTAAATTTTTTGCCTTATTTTCTTATAGTGAGCAAGTTCTCTAATTGAGCCAAATTCCAAAACCCTCAAAAATAAAAAAAATTCAGTCCATTTTATTTCATATTACAATCAAGTCAAGACATGTTTCTTTCTCCCGATCATGATTGCCTCTTGTTTGGTTGAATACAAGCAATTCTATTGCATCTAAACATCCATTAAAAAATACTAAACAGCTCAGATTTGATCAAAATAAAAGATAAAATAAAAACAATGGTCTAATTAGTAGATATGATCAAATTTTTTAATGTGTCAGAACAAATTTGAGCCGTATAAATCTAAAATAAATTTGAACCGTATAAATCTAAAACAACGATAAAGATCTAATGAACGTCACATGTAAATTCTCCAACTAATCTGCATACTCTATTTTGGTGTAGTACTTACAAGAATTGGCTATCAAGCGAACATTATTGTCGGAGTGGAACGACTGGAAGTATAGAAGGTATATCCTATGCATTGATAGCTTATTACAAACTATTAAGTAAGGTGATTGTACTGTTACCTTGTCGGTTGAACTGCATGCTTGTTGGTGGGAAGAGATTTTCTAGCCCTAAACTTATGGGATTCGGATTCTTTCATCTTTCTTACCAATATGAGAGATTTTATATGTATTCTTGATTGTAGATTTGGTTTTTAATGATTAAGAAATGTATTTCTATTATTATTAGATATTTTTGTCCAATTTTTTCCCTCAAATATATTTTAACATTAAAAAGCATATGAGTATTCTAGATGGAATAATACATTAACGGGCCATTTTGTCCATATTAGATTATACTAAGAAAATTAAGTTGATGGATAAGTTCAAGTAGTAAATTTAAATGATAAAATTTTAAGATGGTTACGTTTGTTAACATATAGTTAAGTTAAAAATAGTAAAATTATAGATTACCTTATTTGGTATATATTGAAGTGACGTCATTGAAAAAATTATTAGAAAAATTATATGAAAATTTTGAAAATAATTAAATTTTATGAAGCTCACATGTAAACTAAACTATTTAACTATTTTAACACTAACAATTTGACCATTTATGAACTCCACAGATAAAATCAAATCCTTTTTTTTCTTTTACAATGCCAAAAGGTAAAATAAGTTTTTGCTTACAACGTGGAAATATTTTTTTGAGAAAATTACATATTAACCACTATAGTTTATATCAAGTTTCAATGTGATAAATATAGTTAAAAAATTTGATTTCATCATCAATGTTTACACATTATTTTCATGTAACCATTTCGTCGGTCATCGAAAATAATAATTTGTAACATATTTTCTGATGTGACACGTGTATAACGTGTCACGCCAAAAAAATATGTTAAAATTATTAAGAAGGTGACAAAAGGAATGTCTATATGAAAATAATATGTAAAGATTGATGATGAAATTGAGTTAGTTTAACTATAATTAACACATTAAAACTTGATATTAACTATAGTACTCAGGTATGTGAATTTTTCATATTTTTTTGGAACAAATATTCAAGTAAGTTAAATGATAGATTATTCAAAATTACGAAGTAAAAATATATATAGATCGTTTTCTCTAATATCACCAATTAATTTTCATACTTGGCAAGGGAACACTCAACATAACATAATTTCTTCTTGATTAACTTTAATTTTTTTAAGATATAAACGTTCATTTTTAATCATTTACTTTATATTATACATATATGGAGATTTTAGGTATTTTTGAATTTTCTAAACATAATATTTTATATCATTATCTCCAATTCACATATGTATTAATCTCGTCATACGTGCCCTATAACGAGTATGTAGGATGAGCCTTTCAAATCGAGATGAAAATCCTGGCACGAATGGATTCAGGATAGGAAAAAATCTCAAATTCAGAATCAAGACGGGTTTTGTACCATCAGGATCAGAATGGGTCGAATGAGATTTTGATGTCCTTCAGGTGGGGGTTTGGTTTTGAAGAAAATAAAATACTTGAAGTAGGAAGAAATGCAAACAAAGTTATCGTGAGAATTTAAGAAAAAAGATATTTTAAAAAATATATAGATGTATTGATAAACTGGATAAATGATTTGGTAAGAGCGGTTTTTGTGGGATCTAAGAAACTCCTCTCACCACTTATTTGTACTAATAAGTTCTTATCATATATGAGATGTAAATTATAATCATAATAAATTTTATATTTATTTCAATGAATGATCATATTTAATATTACTTGTGTGACATTATTTCTTAACTTATATATTATTTTAATTAATTATAAAACATGACACAGACTGATTAGTTTATATTAATGGTGAGGAAGAACTTGTAATCACCTTATGAGGAGTAAAGTATTATTAACTCCAAACATCAAAAAATCATAATACAAACGGCCTAGTGTGTTTATAATCAGAAAATCATATTTAATATCATTTGTATTATTGGTTCATGCACCCAACTCAACTTAAGATACTGTTAAGTACAAAAAGAAAGAAAAAGCAGAAATGGAGCAAACAAAATTGACCAAAAATAGAGGGCAGACAAAAAAAGAGAAATTGAAACAGTGAGTAGTCACATCCACCAAAGAAAAATTTGTCTTCATCTATCTTTCACTATCAATTCAATATCTTAGGACCCCATATTTGATTCATCAATTCCTGTTTTCCCCATAAACATTTGTTCTACAAATTTTAACTGTACAGAAGGCCACATGGGTTTTCTTGCCCCCTTCTCTCTCTCTGCCTTTTTCTATTTTCATTTTTTTTATCTTTTTAAAGGCTTTTTGGACACTAGAAAAAATAAACGTCCGTTACACGTGTTGTATAATTATATATTAATGTCTATTATTTTATTACTTTTATTTGAATAATTTTTTTAGAAATATTTATAGCATTTACTATTCTATGATGCTGAACAAATAAAATAAATTATATGAGATTATAATATTACTAATAGGAAAAGCTTAGCCGGATTATATTGCATGCTTTGCATGAGCATTTTCATGTGCACTATATTCTTTGTTAGTATAACATCTGTCTTCCGATTATTATTTTACATAACTAATATCTTTATTGTTGCTAATGACATACCTCTAGAAAGTGCAACATCAATTGTCCATGAGAAAAAATATGTTTAGGAAGATAGATCCCAACATGAGGGACCGTTTGTCTTTGTGCCTTATTAATAGTCATGGCAAAGCAAATGCGCACTGAAAATTGTTTTATTTTAAATTTAAATAGATATCATTCGTCATTTGGTGGGCTTAATTGGATACGTGGAATAAATAAATATTTTCCTGCATGCTGACCAGTGTGATCTCTACATTAATGATATGTTTTTCAAAATCACAACAAATCATTATAGAGACCGTTTGATGGGTCTAAGTTACGTAAGAGGATAGTTGGGTCATTTTTCTTTAATTTCAATACATGAGGAGGCACACCATTTGGTAATAGAGAATTGAGTAATTCTTCCTCAATTGAAATAACAATCTCTTTTGGTAAGAAATTGAAGTCTTCATTTGTGGTTGGTTCTTCTCCATTTCTAGCTTCCAGCAGATATTTCAAGAATTTTTTATCATTTTTTGCTCTCATGTTCTTTGACAGTTGTAGTTTCTCCATTTTCTCCCAAAGATATGATCTAACCAAGCTCGTATTAAATGTCTGTTCTCTTGTTGCTCGTGAAACAAATGGTAACACTTGTCTAAAATCTCCTTCGAAGACAAATACATTTCCACCAAATGGTCATGAATTATCCATTATGTCTCTTAAAATTCTATTAATTGTCTCAATGGTAAATCTTTTTGCCATTGGTACTTCGTCCCATATAATAAGCTTCGCTTGTCTTGGTAATTTTGCTTTGCTACTTTATTTTGATATATTACACGTTGTTGTCTCATTTACTTGCAATGGAATACTAAATCTTGAATGTGCAGTTCTACCTCACGAATTGAAGCGGTCACGCCAGAAGTTGCTATTGCAAGTGCTATCATTCCTCTTGATCGTATATTCGCAAGTAATACACGATATAAAAATCTCTTTCCAGTTCCACCTGGTCCATCTACAAAAAATGCCACTTTTTCCGGAGTCAACTCTTTCAAGTATAACATTATATGCATTTTTTAAACTGGGTTCAAAATTGTCAATGCATCAATATCTTTATCAGGTACCTCAATTTGATTCCCCGTCCAGTATTTCCTTTGGTTTCTTAGTTTGCAATTGTATGAGGAATCTTCAACCTTCGGCAAGTCATATGAAAATAAACTTTTTCCCATGGATTTAAGGAATGATTATATATCTTGTAGAGTGCATTTCATTTGAAAATCTAAAGAACTGGTATTAATTTTTCTGTAATCTTCTCACATTGTTTCAAAATAAAGATCCCACAATTTTCTCACATCACTTAGGCTCACAAAGTGCCAATAAAGTTGTAAAAAATCTTCGGAATGCATATGACATTTTGAACTCTGATGCTTCATCGAGACATTCGATGAAACTTTGATCAGAATCAAGAAGTCCCCTTTTTTGTGCTGCCTCTTTAAATATAGAACATTGTAATCCATTAACAATTAATAGATCCTCAAAAGATGTTGATCATTTAACATGATTCAACAGTATTCTTAAGTAATATCTTCTCCTTCACCTGGATATGCTCATGCAATCCTTGAGATAGCATCTCCTCTTTTCTTTATTGTCAACGGATTCAATTGTTTGTCCAAAACATAATGTAGGCTCATTCGTTTTAATTTGTTTTTTTTTTATCATTCGTAGCCAGTTATTTTTTTTCTTTTTATCATTCTATGTTATAATTGTATTTATTTATTATTATACTTGATTTCAAGGTCGGGTTTTGTTTTTGTAGATATAAATTTGGAATGTATTATTATAGTTTGGTTTAAAGTACCTTAATCCGTGGCTTATTTGTTTCAATTGTAGACTTAATTGTAGATATAATTGTGGAATGTGTTATTATAATTTGGTTTATATTGCTTAATTCGTGGGCTCATCTGCTGTTGCCAATTTATTTTATCTTATTTGTTTAGATTTATTTATATAATTGATAAGATTTTTATATGCCCGTTAATTTGAAAGCATTTTCCTTAAATGCATTATTTTTATGATGGGTAACTGAAAATGAGAGAGCCGTTAATTGGCTCATTTGATTCATTTTTGCTTTATCCATTATTTTCAAAATGATAGCACTTTAAATGAAAGGTAAATGACGTTTAAAATGAAAGGAAAATGACGTACAATAGAATTCAAAGATTTTAGGGTATTTTTGAAATTGAATTAATTTGATTGGATAGATTTGTCTAAAAAATTTCTTCCCCTAATCCCCATTTAGAACTAGTCGTGATTATTTGAGATCAATGGCTTAAATGTTAGGAAAAAAACAATCTATATTTATTGCAATAGGTATTGTTTTTATGTTTTTCTTGTCATGTTTGTTGAATTTTTTGCGTGTATATGATTAGAGAATCACATTAAATGAAAGTTTTACCATGATTAATTAGATTTACAGTCTTGTGTGAATTAAATTGGAATTTTTTTTAAAGATTCATATAGTTAATTATAGAAATAAGAACACATGCATATAATTCGGTGTTCCAACGATTGTGGAGGTTTTCAATCAGGCCCTTGGAAATTTTCATCAGCCCTGTCGTCTAGCCTTGAGGAGCTCAGAGTTTTGGATTGGTTATTCAGATTTGCAAGGAGCTTCTGAAGACGCTTAAAGTTTTCTACTTGCCTGGATATTTCATGTTCTTGTAATGAAGCAACACACAAATTAGCTCGTTATGCGTTTTGATAATCGAGTAATCCGTCTTGGTGGGAGTCCATTCCTATCTTTTTAGGATGTTTTAGTTTTTGAATTTGTTTAACTTATTTAGTAGTTCAAACAAAACTATCGTTGTATATTATAAAATTCTTAAAATAGTTTTATTGAATAAAGAGCGCGTCGCAACTTAAATTATTCACTTCTATGCTCTTATTAAAGTTGTGATATAAGTTCTTTATTGCTCGTGGGACCTAAAATATGTTTCCAATTGTTTTGTGAGAAAAATACCAATTGTTTTGTGAGAAAAATACCAATTGTGCTTTAACTGTACTTTCTCTTCTTGCGGATCAATAATGATATCTGGTAACTTTTTTATTTTATTTTATCGTGGTAATCCCGTAATTGAACCATTATTAATTATTTTTATTAAGATTTATTCTAGATCATTTAATTATAGATAAAATTTTAATTAATCAATTGATGTATTAATTATTTGCAGACGTGATATTGTATCACTCTTTAAATTAATTTACCAAATTACCCCATAAATATTTATTACATAATTTATTGAGTTAAAACTTAATCTAGATCTTAATCATTAAAGAATCAATTACTCATTTATATACGTTTCTGAATGTAAACAATGTCCATGGTGAAGAATTATGAGATATGGAGTCAAGAGAATGAAATGAGTAAGACTAAAGTGAAGAGAGGAAAGAGAAGATGACAACAAGAAGTGAAAGATCCATATCGTTCTCGTGAAGCAAAACAGTCAACGAAACAAGTACATAAAGAGCTATCAATCACAACACCAAGGCTAACAGCTAACTAACTATAACAAGAAGCAACTAGATTGCTAACTGCTAATTATGCCAACTAACATACCTTTTGGACAGCAAAACTCAAGTATGGTCTAGTAAAAGTGAGATACTGAAGAGCTCCAACTATACTTTTATAAGATGTAACATCTGTCAAAGGAGAGCCTAAATGAGCAGATAATTGTGTCTTGATGGAGAAGGAGAGTTGCATGCCTTTGCATTAGACATATCAATATTAAGAAGAATGTCTTGAGCATATTTATGTTGGTTTACAAAGCTGCCAGAAGAGGCCTGCTTGAACTCAAGACCAAGGAAATACTTAAGAGGACCCAAGTCTATCATCTTAAAGCTTTATTGTGATGTAGAAACTAATTGTACAATGTAAGTCATAACAGTACCAGTAAGGATTATATCATCCACATACAAAAGGATATAAGTAAGGGAACCATTAGCAACTTTGACAAACAAGAATGAATCTTTGAATTTGATGTCAATAACCAACAGAAACACATCGAACAATAAACATAATAAATAAAATACAAAGAGAAATTAAACCTGAAAACACAGACAGCCAAACACGATATACATCATCAAAGAACAAACCTATATATAGAATGATTGAACGAATAAAATCAACCAACCATCATTACCTCGAACATGAAGGCACGTGAGTCTCATCTGCTGTAAAACCAAGCAACTCGAATTCAGCATCTAAAAGCACGTGATTGGCATGGGTTTAGGTGCTGAACAATTTTTGTTGCCCTCTAACACCTCCACGACTAGAACCTACAACACTTAGCATGTACACATGTTAGATCATGATGGAAAGGCATAACAAAAAAAAGACAAAAATCAAAGGATGAAGATTATCCTTACCCCCTACCCCCATTAAGAGCAGCCGTAAACTTTGAAACAATCTATTTGATGTAGGATTTCGAGCTCTCGTGGATAAGCATGGATTCTGCACCCACGTAAATAAGCTCAGCAGTTCCGATGGGTTTTCAGATAGGAACCTACAAGAATCTAGGCGGTACAAATGTTTAATATGGGTGAAAAACCATACCAGTAAAGACGTTAAAAAAAGAATATTTGGATTATCCTTACCCCTTATTGATCGAGAATAGCTGCAAAGTTTGAAATGGTTAGATTAGATTCTGAGCTCTCGTGGATAAGCAAGGATCTTGCACCCACGCTCCTACGGTCGTCTACGGATGGTGGCCTGATCCCTGCAAACACCCCAATCGTCCCCCACCAAGAAGTTTGGAAAGGTTCTCCCATGGCGCCTCATAGTGGAGAAGCTTCGAGATCATATCTCCCCCTCTCTCTTTGGTGTGCAATCGATGAAGCATAATTAAATCTCCAGCCGACGTCGCCCCTGTAATAGAGAAGTCTCGAAACCCTCTCTCTCTTTTTGCCACGTGATCAGTCAATTACCATTAAACATTCCATAATAAACGGCTAAGATCAATCTGCTTCAACGGTTGAAACGTCATCAAACCAACCACACGGACGTCCCAGATCGAATCAACCCCACTAAAAAATCTCAAACACTTAGATAGCAGAGATCTAACGGCACGTAAGCAGTCAACATTTACCAACAAGGAAATGACCCATAAAGCCCTCCTTCCACCTAAAACTACAATCCAATATCCATGCCACCAACCCATAATGTAAAACATTAACTTATATGGCAGGGGTAAGATGGACATTTCATAGAAGCAAGTAGCTACAAACTCACTCTTTTATAAGAGTAAGATATGTTAGTTTAGAGACTCCAAAATGATGTCTTATTTAAGAGTATAGAAGAGAAACTACACTATGGTATAAAACGATGTCATTTCATTTAAGCTTCGGTTCGGTTTGGTTCGAAATTGGTTCGGTTCAGTTCGAAATCATATAGTTTTTCAAAACGAACCTAAACTAACCTTTGGTAAAATTACCGAACCAAATCAAGCAGAACTGAGGTAATTTATATATTAACCGAGCTGGCCCATTTTTAGTTTGATTCGGTTCACTAACATTTTTTCACCTTTATTTAGTGTGAATGACTTGTTTTTAGTCGTTTCAGAAAAGACAAGTGTGTGTGTGAATGTGTTATTTTATTTCTAAACAAAAAGGGATCGAATAAAATTTATTTACCAGAACTTTTTTGTGTATATACTTCATGCTTAAGAAATCATAGCCAAAAGACAAAGTCTGATTGAATTTGAACTGTCAAATTAAATAGATAACCATTACATATAGGCTTTTTTAGCCAAATAATAGGTAAAAATAGCATTTAAAATTTATTGAATGCAAATATAGTCTTTTAATTAACATTGTTTAGTGAATGAAATATAAAATTTTAAAAATAACTTTATTATATCTATAGAAGTAATTCATACAAAAATTTAAAATTGAATATTTTTGCTTATTGAAAAATATATGGGTCATTCTTGCATATAAAATTTAAAAAGATGTTATACTACAATTTTCTTATATATATGGCGTTCAACATAGATGACAAAATTATAGAACTTCTAGAAAAAATGATCCACCAGTTTAATAGTATGCAAAAATTAATTTTTTAATTTAAAAAGTTTTAAGTTAGTTATAAGCTTATTATTTTTTCATTTCACTTTTGTAACGATCAATAGTAACTTTCAATTACTTTTTTCCTTTTATGTTTGTTTATGGTATTTTCGTATTTCTCTTAAATGATTTCTTTAAAACATATTATATCCAAAAACTCATATTTTTATTTTCTTTGTGTCGCCTACTCTCTCTCTCTCTCTCTCTCTCTCTCTCTCTCTCGATCTCCATCTCTATTTCATTTTTTTGTGAAAAGCAAAAATGAAATGAGTGATCCTCACACCCTTTACTCGTTAATTACATCTATCTCATCAATATGTAAATATATAGTTTACACCCTCTCTCTTACGAAGTGAAAATCAATTTTCACTTGTTTAGTATGAGCATGAAACACATGACTAGAAGCAAGAGTAATGGCAGAGGAGTTATCACACCATAAGGTAGGAGAATGCTGCAAGAAAACATGTAAGTCACAGAGGATTTGCCTTATCCAAAAAATCCTTGTATTCAGCTTCAGTAGAAGACCCGGCCACAGTCGTTTGCTTCTTTGCAGACTAAAAAAATTTTAGAACCAAGAGAAATAACATAACCTATTGCAGACTTTTTGTCAATGGGGTCTCCAGCCGAGCGTACATCACTAAAAGCATGAAGATGTAGCCCACCAGGTTTGAAGAGAATACCATGATCAATTGTGCCTTTAATATGCTTTCGAATACGTTTCACGACATCAAAATGAGTGGTAGTTGGAGCATGCATGATTTGACATACCTTGTTGACAGCAAAACTCAAGTATGGTATAGTGAAAGTGAGATACTGAAGAGTTCCAACTATACTCCTATAAGATGTAACATCGTCAAAGGAGAGCCTAAATGAGCATATAACTGTGTCTTTGTTTAGAAAGGAGAGTTTCATGTCTTTGCATCAGACATATCAAACTTAAGAAGAATGTCTTAAGCATATTTATGTTGGTTTACAAAGATGCCAGAAGAGGCTTGCTTGAACTGAAGACCAAGGAAATACTTAAGAGGACCCAAGTCTGTCATCTTAAAGCTTCGATGTGTTGTAGAAACTAATTGCTCAATGTAAGTCATATCAGTACCAGTAAGGATTAATCATCCACATACAAAAGGATATAAGTAAGGGAACCATTAGCAACTTTGACAAATAAGGAAGAATCTACATGAGAAGCAGTGAAATCCAGAGTGATCAAGTGTGAAGTAAATCTATCAAACCAAGCCTTTAGGGCACGTTTTAAGCCATACAAAGATTTTTGATGCCTGAAAACATGGCTTAGATAATTAGGGTCAACAAAACCAGGTGACTGAGACATGTACACTTTCTTCTTTAAGAACCTATGTAAGAAGGTATTCTCAACATCCAATTGCCTTAATTTCCAACTAAACTGAGCTATCAATGAGAGAATAATTATGAGTGTATGTTTCTTTACGACAGGGCTTAAAGTCTTCTCATTATCCAGATCTGCTTCTTGGTGAAAGCCCTTGGCAACAAGCCTGGCTTTATATCTCGTTATGCTCCCATCTAGATTATATTTGAATTTGTAAACCTACTTACACCCAACTAGATTCTTATCAGCAGATAAAGGAACTAAACTCCAAGTTTTCTATGATTGTAATGCACAAAACTCTCAGTCATAGCCTTTGTCCATTATGGACTCTTAGAAGTAGAAGAAAAATAGTGAGGTTCAGTAATATGTACAAAGTTAGATGCTAGAAAGGCCATTTTCTTAAAATACCATGCTTAGACCTGGTTTGCATGGGATGGGCATTAGAGGTTCTACTGTGTTAGACTGACTATTCTGTGTAGAAAAAGGAAGTTGAGAAGGCTGAGATATGTTGTGATTGTGAGATACAGGTTGGATAGGCAAATCAACAAAAATAGAGTCTGATATGTCAGGAAAGACATGTTAGATGAGTTTGGAGAATCTGAATGTGAAATTGAAGCTGAAGTTTATGTGATCACACAGATGCAGGTGTAGATTGAATAGTAGGGGTAAATTTGAATATGTAGAAGTTGGTATGAAATGTTGAATGAAGGAAGATGGAGAAATAAAAGGAGGCAAAACAGTCTCAGATGTGACATATAGAGGAACACCAGTATCCTTAGAGGTAATTGTTGGAATTATATCTATAAAGTAGGGTGTAATAACTATTTATGAGTATTTAATTATTTCGCAGACATTTTGTATTACTGAATTTAATAAATGAATGAAATTTTTTCTATTAGTTAAAGTATATTTATAATTTACTCAAGTCTTGGAACTATTGTCAACGTAAGAAGAGTAAAGATAGATGAGTCTTCCAGACAAACTCTTCTGAAATAATTTAGAACGTTATTCGCAGTTTTAGAATTGACTGAGCAATCGAGTCTGATTATGAGTGTTAGGTTGAACCAAAGGATGATGGTCTTGGGACATGAGAGTGGAGACTCTAACGATTAACCTAGACATGTTCTTAATCCTAAGGTGAATACAAAACTTGACTGAATTAGTTATGACTTTGATACGCCAGATGAGTGAGTTCGAATTTTCAGATAATACCTCGGTTGTTGGGCTCATGATTCAACTATGTTGGAGTTGTGTGATTCACAGATGTGAAAAATCGTGGTTAGATGGTGAAATTCGACAATATCACCCTATGCTTTATTGATGGATGTGCAAATAAATTAACATGGCCAGATACTCGATGAAATGAATCATTGAATAAGACATAGTGAATTGTACGAGATAATTTACTATTATGTCTTTCTTATTCATAGTCAATAAAAGAGTTAAGGAAATAATAACAAGAGGAATAAAATGATATTTTACATCTCACTATTGTTACTGATATTCATGAAGGATAATATGTTAAAATATTATGTGGACCGTGAAATACAAGAGTTTATTTACACTAACATAAAATGTAGTGCGCATGAATCGAGAGTTGATTCAGCATCGAACCTAAAGCGGAGTCGTACAATGTCAGGATTAAATAGGTCGAGAATTTATAGAGATAAATTCATCGGGTATTTGAATCCTATAGCTTCATTCATGTGGGTCCATTCGCTCTCAAGACTAGCTCATGAGAACATGAATAGAAGAAATAAATATCAGTTGGACCAAAATGTATGTTGAGCCAAAGTGTGTTTCCTGAACTCATATGTGATGGGTGTTGTCACTTAATTAGTGAAAAAAAATTAAATAATGTTTAAATTAATTGATTTTATTATTTTCTAAGTATTAAATAATTAGTAAATAAAAAAATTAATTGATGGAGATCAATTTAATTTATCAATTTTGATTGATAAATTTGGACATAACATTAACTCTAAGGGAATGTGGAAATTTTCGGCAATGGGTGAATTTTTGGCAATTTGGTATATATGGGTATATGTGTAAATTTTATAAATTATTATATAAGGGATGACCTTAGGGTTAGCTCCCTAAGTGTGTTGACGCAACCCTAATCACATAGAGCAGAAAAAGGTTTCTCTCTCTCCCTCCTACTGTTGCCGCCGAATTCATAGAGGAAGAAAAAAATCTTCCTCAGTTGTTTTAAGAGCCCACACTCAGTTCCTAAAAATATGCTCTAGAGATATACTTATGAATCCAACGAGTGGTTGTTGGTACGAACACTAATTAAAGTTCTTGGATTTGAAGATCGAAGAACGCGGAGTATTTAATAAATATTTCACCAATTTATAAAGTGTCCAATACAACGAAAAGATATAAATCGTTTCTACGTCCTTCTAAATAAGTCTAATCTAAATATGTAGAACTGTAGTTTAGTTTTAACGTTTAACATGATTAAATTTGTTTTAGAAATTTTTTTATTTTTCGTCCATGAACCGTTTTGATTTTCTCTAAATCTTAAACCTCGATCCAACAATAATATGAGCATAGGGAAACAGAGACGCGTCAAATACTACATGTCTAGAAGTATACATTCTTTTAGTAGCAATATCATAGTATAAGTAACCTTTATACTCTAGTGCATAACCCAGAAAAACACATTCAACAATCTTTGGTTGAAGCGCATTTGAATTGTATGGTTTAAGACAATGATAACAAGCACAAGAAAAAAATTTGAGATGATTATAATTAGGAGCATGGTCATATAGTTTCTCAAAAGATGAGATATGATTAAGAACATGAGTAGATATGCGATTAATAAAAAAATACAGCAATGACAAAGGCATAATACCAGAAAGAGAGAGGTGGGATGCTTTGTGCAGAAGAGCAATGTCAGTTTCAACAAGATGCATATGCTTCCTTTCTGTAACCTTATTTTGTGCTGGGGTATGATGACATGATATTTTGTAGAAAATACCATGTGTTTGGAAATTAGCTTTAAGTTGCGAGTTATAATACTGTCCCCCTCCATTAGATCTTAAGGTCTTAGTGTGTTTTGACAGAAGGTTTTCAACATATGATTTGAATCTATAAAAATTGCACATACTTCATATTTATAAGTCAAAGTGAATATCCATGTAAAGAAGCGATGGGAAAAGGACCACAAACATCATTATGAATTAAGTTTAAAGGAGAATAAGAGATAGATTGAGACAAAGTGAAAGGAAGTTTTTGACATTTTACTATAAAGGCAACTTTTGCAGATACGGGCATCAAAATTTGAAAGCAAAGAAGTACAAGGAAAATGTGCTTTACTTAATATTTCTTTCAATACATAATTAGATGCATGTCCCATTGTGTCATGCCGTGTAGTATTTGAGACCTTTGTTCCTAAAAGAACTACTACTGTGGATGAAAAAGCTAGAGCAGTAGTTGGGAGAGGGTAAAGACCATTTTTACTCTAGCCTTGGTACAAAATTTTTCCTATGACCATTTTTACTCTAGCCTTGTCTTGAATGACAAACCAAGAAGCAGCAAATGGAAATGTGCATTATCTAGATATAACTTACGAACAAAAAAACATGTTGGAAGTAATATTGGGGACACAAAGAACATTAGACATATAGAAAGATTGAGATGGGTAGTGAGAACACTTGAACCAGTATGAGAAATACCTGGGGTTTGACCTTTTTTCAATAACAACATTATCTTTTTCATTGTATTAAGTATTGGTGAACATGCTACTAAGGTCTGGTTTAAGATAAGTGTTACACCTGATATCAGTGAGCCAAACATGCGAGTTTATGGCAGAAGTAGGTTGGGAATGCATTGCTGCCATGTCAGCTAATTGAGCAGATGGACGCCTCCCCTGATAAGGGTAATTCATCATATAGAA
Organism: Datisca glomerata; assembly: GCA_003255025.1. NCBI lineage: Eukaryota > Viridiplantae > Streptophyta > Magnoliopsida > Cucurbitales > Datiscaceae > Datisca > Datisca glomerata. The sequence goes on from QANY01000445.1 coordinate 857,536, forward strand.
GTAGTCTATGCACTGTGTCCTCTCATATTATAAATCTGACAGAAATCTCTCCCCACCTGTGGACCAAGACTCATTTCAGAAACTGAACTAATGAGACATTTATTATGAAACTAATTGTTTTGTATGGGTGGCGCTCCCATAACTGAGTTATATTGTCCATTGTGCAAAGATTTGTTCACCTTATTTATGTTCTGTGAAAATCTCACAGTGTTGAAGCCACTCTAAAATACCTTCCTCCACGTCCTTTATTGTTAAAAGAACACCTATTAGAAATTATTATTGGCAGCAAGAAGAGTTGTATTTTGAAATAAAGCCTCATGTTGTTTATGTTGGCTTTCCAAGAACCGTTCTTCAAACTTTAACAACACATGCATTTCTTCCAGTGATAAGGCTTCAGCCCTAGTCTTTTTGAGGTTTGAAGGATATCTTATTCTGCTGGCAGACCATTCATAGTGTAGATGAGTATATCCTCATCTTTAAATGTGATGGAAACTGAGACAAGTTTATGCTTGATCTCCTCTATTCGTTGAATATATGTGTCTATACTTTCTGAAACTTTCTTTGAAACAGATTGGATATCAAATTTTAACTGCAATACATTTGACCTTGATATAGAAGAGAACCTTCTTTGAATGGAGTTCCACACCTCCATTGAAGTTTTGTAACCCACAACATACGAGAGAGCCATGAATGACACAGTGCCGATGATGAGAGTGATAAGGGCCTGGTCTTTGGTAATCCATTGCTCAAGATTCAGATTAACAGTACTTGTTTTCTCTCCCTTATCATCAAGAAGGTATCTTGGAGGATAATAAATTGTCCCATCGACAGGCTCATATACTAAGTGAGCCTTAAGAATTGATGTGATTTGATATTGCCAAATAATAAAAATTTATGGAATTAAACCTAAATTGAGATGATGAGATTACATATATTTGATAGCAAGAAAATGGGTGAATGAGTAGAAGAAGAAGAGGAGGAAGAAGAAGAAGAAGAAGAAGAAGATGAGGAGGAGGAGGAGGAAGAAGAAGAAGATGAGGAGGAGGATGAGGAAGAAGAAGATGAGGAGGAGGAGGAAGAAGAAGAAGATGAGGAGGGGGAGGAAGAAGAAGAAGAAGATGAGGAGGAGGAGGAAGAAGAAGAAGATGAGGAGGAGGATGAGGAGGAAGAAGATGAGGAGGAGGAGGAGGAGGAGGAAGATGATGAGGAGGAGGAGGAGGAAGAAGATGATGAGGAGGAGGAGGAGCAAGAAGATGATGAGGATGAGGATGAGGAGGAGGAGGAAGATGATGAGGAGGAGGAGGAGGAAGATGATGAGGAGGAGGAGGGGGAGGAAGATGATGATGAGGAGGAGGAGGAGGAAGAAGATGAGGAGGAGGAGGAGGACGAAGATGAGGAGGACGAGGAGGAGGAGGAGGAGGACGAGGACGAGGAGGAGGA